>BPLR01000276.1:0-57405 GCA_021605095.1 Caerostris extrusa
CTTTTCTCATGTAAGCATGTGGCCTTGAAAATATGAGAAAAAAGAGTTTTAGCAAAGTTGGAGCTTGTACTTTTTGGAAATAATGTAGCTTGGCTCCCATAAGCTGGGTTGTAAAGTTCGGACAGCCCTGAAATGCTAGCTTCATATTAATAGAACACAAATGAAAATAATGTAGAAATCTCTTACATTGTAGTTTCCGGTGTTAGTCTGAAAGAGCTCCCAAACAGCAGGAAGATACAAAGGAAAATCCTCCTACTTAAGTTCCCTCAAAACGATGTTAAAACAAAAGGATTTTCTCGTTGGCGTTGTCTTGCGGAGGAAGCCTAGCGCTCCTGTCGAGTTGTCACCAGAAAAAAAGTGTCTTGTAATCACATTTGGGAGAACGTTAAAAAGTCTTTTTTCTTCTTTCGTCGCGCGTTCTAGCTCTTACGCTGCATTGAAAAACGTACTGCTCATGAATAAGAAAGTTCTTTGATTCACAGAGGAAGAAAAAGGTGTTCTGATTTGGATTTTCGCACTCTTAGGGAGATGAAAAGATATATTTTTTTCTGTGGTTCCTGTCATTAGAGTTTTTGGATTGAAGATGAGTTCTTTCTTTTTCTCTCATCCTGCGAATTGTTGTAACATTTTCAGATTAAATATCTCATTAGAAAGCATCGGTCAGAATGAAGGGTTGTCTTTAGAATGCTCTCTGACCTAAGTCAAAGGTCAAAGTTTTTATTATTTTGAAAGCTGGTAAATGATTAAAGTGGATTTTAATTTTGAAAGCTAGTTATTAATTTAGATGTTGATATTAATTTTGATAATTTTTGTTCCGAAAAGTTCGTAGAAAAAATAATAATTAATAGAAAGAAATTAAAATTGTTACTTAAACAAGAAAAAAAGTATTACATTATGAGAATTTTGGATTTGAAATTAGATTATTCTATCTATAGTGTCAGTAGCCTGATGGCCTAGTGAGTGGTACCGGTGTCAGAAGTTTCGAGTTCGAGTGTATGTTTCGATAAGTTTGCAGTGGTTCGAATCCACTTTAAAACCGTTGGTTCCAGTGTAATAAGACTGTTGGACGCAGGGCTGACAACCCTACCCCATAAAAAGAAAAACATCTACAGTCTCGAAATCCACTATGGGATTGTTGCGTCCCTGAAATAGCTGTAATATTAAATTTTTACGTAGGTAAAATTTTATATAAGGTTTTTACAATTACAAATGCCTTTTGGTCGAAATAAGATTGTAATATACATGCAAGTTTTATAATTATATGTTTTAAGGTAATATACAAGTTTAGAATATGATGTAGTTTTGCATGCAGAAGACTTTGATCCAGGTTATTTTGCTACTAGAACATCAGGAATCTAGAAAATTTTGCGAATGAAGAGTTTAATGGCTTTTTTCAATAAGAGTTCTGTTTTCTTTTTGAAATTCCAAGCAGTAGCTGTTAGCAGTTTGCACAATTTAAAAGTGGCTAATAGGATTGATGAAGTCTTTAAGAACACTATTTAAAAAAAAATTGCGGTTGATTATTATTATAAAAAATCAAATTCGTAATGTCAGGTTCTCAGTTTTCTCACAAATACAGTCCAGTTATCACTAAAGTTATCCTGTATGGTATTATTTCCCTGTATCCTAGGTAAAAACACTGGGACAAGGCGAAGTAGTGGTAAGCAATAAAAAATTGATAAAAAATTAGCGTTCGTTAATCACGTGCAAATATTTTCCCTTTTAAAATCTTTAATACCCCAATGCTGTGGAGTTGATAATTAAAAAAATATTTTTAATGTATATTTATACTACTAAAAGATTCATAAATATACTAACAGAAAATTAATCTCAGTTAAAAAAACGTATTTTCTATATATATACACTCATGTCCATAAATTAAGGATAATTCAGAATCACACAGAAATTGAACTCTAAATAAAATTTCACCTTGTGTAGAATTATCACACACATCTTGAAGACGAATATGCAAATTACAGGAAACCACCAGATGGCATAGTACGTCACAATGGCGAGAGTGTAAGAGGGGTATATAGCAAGGAATGATTGGCAAGAAGTAAATCGATTCTTCAAGCGCTTTAAGCTTCAACCAGTGCAATAAATACGCATAGTTATGGCACAAAAGAAGCATTTGGATGATTTTTGGGTAGAATTATCGGACGACTGGAATGTGGACGTACCCAGCTGCAGTATCCCAGGAACTTTGGTCGCCCAGAAGTGTCATCTCAGGCTTTTGATGAGATTCAAGATGATGGTAATGGGAGTAGATGTTGCACGTTAACAGGTCGCCTCGAGTTACAATGCCGAATGAGGACCGGTATTTCAGCAGTTACTGTCAAAAGAAACAAACGGAGCACACCATCAGACCTGTCTCGTCGGCTCTCTTCAGCTGCACCTCCCCTGATACGACAGTTTCAAGGCAGACCGTGTACAGACGCTTAGGGGGCACATTGGTTTCTATATGCTCGTAGGCCTGTCAGATGTGTTCCACTTTACCGCAACTCATGGTCGCCTGCGATTAACCTGGAGTAGAGAGCATGCATTGTGGACACCGCAACAGTGGTCTTGTGTGATGTTTTCCCGACGAGTCCAGGTTTAGTTTGCAGTCTGATTCTCGCCGGACTTTCATATGGCGAGCGCCAGGTACCCGTTACCACCAAGAGAACACCATTGAACGACACCGTTACGGTGGTGCAGGATGGCTCGTTTGGGGAGGAAATTATTCTTGGTTCCAAAACTGACCTGCATGTTCAGAGTGTAACGATGACAGGCCACATCTATCGGGATGTCATTCTGGAACAACATGTACGTTTGTTTCGGGGCGCCATGGGTGCTGAATTTCTGTTTATGGATGACAACGCCCGTCCTCGTCGTGCAAACATTGTAGACGAATGCCTTCAATTGGAGGATATCACTGTATGGATTGGCCAGCATACTCACCGGACTTGAACCAATAGAGCATGTGGGATATGCTTGGCTGACGAATTGTCAAGCCCCACCGGTCAACCGGAACTTCGGAGGGCATTGCTTGATGAGTGGTGCGGGTCATTCCCCAAGATCAGATTGATAATTTGATAGTCAGCATGCCTAGGCGTTGTAAGGCCTGTATTGCATCGTCCGGAAGACATACTCCATATTAACCATCATACCAACCATGTTATACTGTTTTTTGTAAATAGGTTCTTTTTTGAAATTTATTCCAGGGAGTAAAATTCGCAATTTTTATTAATTATTTCAAACATATAGTATCTTTTTGCTCTTTACCTTTTGTTTAATAAATAGACTTTACAAATAAGTCAAATTTGTTTTGCTTGTCTCTTTCTTTTGCCTGAACTTCATTATCCTTAATTTATGGACATGAGAGTATATGAGGTTTCTAAAATTTCCAAATCAATGTATTTGATATAAAATATACTATTATGAGTCTCTAAAAATGACTGTTCAATTTAATATTATTACACAACTTTATTAAAATTATTCTTTCAAAATCATTTAGGTAACTATTCAAAGTTTAACTATTAATATATTTAATTATAACTAAATTATCTTGCTTTCAATGCTTATCCTTAATTAAATGTGTAATCCAAATGAATAATGATAAGAATTTTTTAATTAATTGATTAATCAGTAATTTTTCAAGTGATGTATTATGAACTGAAGCGAAAGCAGTTTGCGAAACGATTTCCTGCGACACAAAAAGAGTTTTGTTGCAGCTGTTACTTTGCTGTCCATTAAAATTATGCGCAGATTTAAGAATGCGTTTTCGTCAGTGAACTTCATTGAATTAAACAGAGAAGTATGTTTTTATGCTAACAGATAACTAACACAAACAGTAATGTTACTAATCGAATAAAAGTATGGACAATAATAACAAAGAGATTACTAATTTAAATCATTAAAAATAATGAAGACAAATATATTTATTAAGAAGTTTTAATGTTCCTGCTAATGGATCTAATGCACAATTTGTGAATTTCGAACGATGCTTGATATTTTATCATATAAAGAAATGTACAAAAGAAAACTTTATATATTTATATATTCTAGTTATTTAAAAATGACAAAAGAATAATTAAATATTCTGAACAGAAGATTTTAATTAATATAGCAAGCTGTGAGTGAAAAATATTTTCTAATTATATCGACAATTAATGAAAATAAGACAAATTCAATAAGAAATTAATATTGTATTATCCAAAATGTTTCGTGAGATTTATTTAGTTAAATATTCTTTTTAATTTTTTTCCTCAAAATGGGAAAAAACATTATATCTAAAACACCCTAATATGATATTTGAAAAAAACTTAAGTACTTTTCATGTTGAAATCTTGGAAGTTTTGAATTATGTCTACTTTTTGATAGTAGTATTAATGTTCTTTCTAGGAAATTCCAGGAATGACTAAGAATATTGTAATTTCTTTAGCCTATGTTCAAACAAATAACTGATTAGAATTTACTAGGATACATTCGAAACTGGCATGGCTTTCGAATACATTGGGCAGGGATTGTTTTATAATTGTTTATTTGTTTTTTATTGGAATTGTTTTATAATTTAGCAGTTCAACGATCATACATTAAACTTCATGTTTGGTTTCTGCTTTATTTTTTCTTTTTTTTTTTTTTAAATTTACTTAATTTTTTTATGGTACTATTGAGACCATACTAGTGCACAACATCGAAGCAGGATTGAACAGGAGTTGAAAAATTAAATAACGTTGAAGCATTTTACCTAAGAGAAGAGATATAAAATTTCTGTTCCCAGGGGAAAGGAATGCCTATTCTTTAACAAATGCATAATAACAACCCATCACTCAAATTTGACAGCAGGCAATGAGTGTCATGGATAACGATATATCATGAAATTAACGATTGTCTGTTTGATCTTCACAGATAGAAACAATTCCAGATAGAATTTGGACTACGTAATGAGTTGTTACTTGGTGACTGGTGATAAACCATGGGCTGAGGAAGTGTCTACTCAAGAAAGGGAGGGAAGCTGATTCCCTCTTGACGGATTTTTAAAGTTAGATTTTTGGAGAAGGAGAAAAAGAGAATTATGCTAGGAGTCGACAGGAAGTGTTATTTTTCTCTTTTTCAGTAAAGTGATTGAAGAGGCCGTAGATTCAGCCTGTTTACAAAGTGAGCCCATTGTGGTTTCATGTATCACGCCGTGTGACAATTAATGTCTGCTGCAAACCGGCTATATTAGATTCGTAGTAGACTCAAGAACTCTAAAAATCTCCTAACTTGGCATGAACTGCGTTTGTGAATCAAATTTATATTCTTAATTTCCATTTCTTTGTAAATAGAGTTCTGTATATATATATATATATATATATATATTGTATATAATATTGTTTGTAATAAAATATATATTGTTTGTAAATAAAAATTAAGGTGTTCCCGTGAATCTGAAAGTGGCCCACTTCTTGAAGCCTTTATAGGTCTAGAATAGGCTAAGAAATTCAAGGGTCATTGAATGCCTTTTTAATTTAGGATTTGCAATAAATATAACAAATAATATGTTTCACTAAACTTTCACTTTTTAATAAATTGTTAAAACTTCTACTATTAATTTAGAATAAAAAGGGAGAAAAATTATATGGCCAATTTTATTATGATGAAATTATATGGTTGTAGAAAAGTATTTTAAAAAGTAAAATTTCTAATCCTTTTGACGATAGCATTCCAATTAGGTTGAAATAAACTTCGATCGAAGAACTTCAGAAATAATCCACTCATTAAAGGAAAAGAATGAAATAATTTTTTTCAAAAAAGACATCACATGAGTTTGAATGGAAACTTCATTCCCTGAAGGAAAGTCCTGTTTTCAAATTTTTACTGAAATGCTGAATTTTTTCCATTAATTATGAACCGTATTTATTTATTTTTGAAAATCTTAAGCTAATTATAATACTTCTTCTGTAAATGCCTTTCATGTTTTTGCATATTTTATTCGGATATAAAAGCTGTGCATAATCCTCCACAAAATACATACATCGGATTAGCCGATTTGAATGACTAACTCTGGGGATTTAATTAAGATTCAAAAGTAAAAAGAAAATAAATAATCATTTATTAAAATTGGTTTTCAGGCCACTATTTTCCAGAGTAGGAATTTTTTTTTTTTCTCTTAAGTTTATGAGTTTCGTTTTGAATTTTAGTTTTGTTTTCAGTTGGTTTTGTTTATTCGGTTTTGTTTTTGTTTTGTTTAGAATTTTGGTTTTATTTTTGAATTTTGATTTCGATACATAAATGTTTTTTGATTCTAGAATATATATGCATATACTAGTACAATTTTTTCTAAGCTATTTCAATAATAATTTCTGAAGCCATATTTATGTCCTACTATAACTAGATTAATTAGCATGTTATTGCAGTAAATTAACTAACGTGTCCGAGTTACATACCGACATCAAATTAATATTATGTGTTGTTAAGGTACTAACGTTGTTAAAGTAATTTAATATAGATTAAATGAATCTATTAACCGTTCTATTAATTATTAACCGTTATATGTATTCTACTAACTGTTTTATTCCTGCCCGCCTTGATACTTGGATCTTTACCTCAGTTTCAACTTAAGAATTTTCACTTATTAAAATTTGTTTTCAAGCCACTATTTTCCTGAAAAGAACTTTTTATATTAAGTTTAGGGTTTTGTTTAGAATTTTGATTTGGTTTTTAGTCCACAATACATAAAAGTTTATTGATTCTAAAATATATATGCATATAGTACTATTTTTTCGAAATTATTTCATAATGATTTCTGAATTCACATTTACGGCCTACTATAGTTAGATAAATGATAGTTGTTATAATAGATTAACTAATGTGTCCGAGATACATACCGACCATAAATAACATTATGTGTTATTAAAGCGAGTAGAGGTATTACAGCCATTTAATATACACATGTCCATAAATTAAGGATAATTCAGAAACCCACAGAAATTGAAGTCTAAAATAAAAATTTCACCTGTAGAATTATCACACACATCTTGAAGAAGAACATGCAAATTACAGGGAACCACCAGATGGCGCGGATAGTACTTCACAATGACGAGAGTGTAAGAGAGGTAAATAAGGAATGGTGGCAAAGAAGTAAAATTGTTCACAAGCGCTTTAAAGCCTTTCAGTGCAATAACCGCATAGTTATGGCACAAAGGAAGCATTTGGAAGATTTTTTACGTGGTAGAATTAGCGGACGACTGGAATGCGGACGTACCCAGCTGGAAGTATCCGAGGAAATTGGAATCGCCCAGAGTGTCATCTCCAGGCTTTGGCAACGATTCCAAGATGATGGTAATGTGAGTAGATGTTACAGAACAGGTCTCCCCGAGTTACAACGCCAAATGAGGACCGGTATTTAGCAGTTACTGCCAAAAGAAACAGACGGAGCACAGCATCAGACATGTCTCGTCAGCTCTCTTCAGCTACCGGTACGACAGTTTCAAGGCAGACCGTGTACAGACGCTTAGGGCACATTGGTCTATATGCTCGTAGGCCTGTCACATGTGTTCCACTTACCGCAATTCACTGTCGCCAGCGATTAACCGAGTAGAGAGCATGCATTGTGGACATCGCAACAGTAGTCTTGTGTGATGTTTTCCGACGAGTCCAGGTTTAGTGTGCAGTCTGATTCTCGCCGGACTTTCATATGGAGAGCGCCAGGTACTCGTTACCACCATTGAGCGACACCGTTACGGTGGTGCAGGATGGCTCGTTTGGGGAAGAATTATGATTGGTTCCAAAACTGGCCTGCATGTTCAGAGTATAACGATGACAGGCCACATCTATCGGAATGTCATTTTGGAACAACATGTACGTTTGTTTCGGCGCGCCATGGGTGCTGAATTTCTGTTTATGGATGACAACGTCCGTCCTCACCGTGCAAACATTGTAGACGAATGCCTTCAATTGGAGGATATCATCCGTATGGATTGGCCAGCATACTCACCGGACTTGAATCCAATAGAGCATGTGTGGGATATACTTGGCTGACGAATTGCAGCCCGTCAACCCTCCCACCTGTCAACCGGAACTTCGGAGGGCATTGCTTGATGAGTGGTGTAATATTCCCCAAGATCAGATTGATAATTTGATATTCAGCATGCCTAGGCGTTTTTAAGGCCTGTATTGCATCGTCCGGGAGACATACTCCATATTAACCATCATACCAACCATGTTATACTTTTTTGTAAAAAGGTTTTTTGAAATTTGCTCCAGGGAGTAAAATCGCAATTTTTATTAATTATGTCAAACATATAGCATCTTTTTTGCTCTTTACCTTTGTTTAATAAATAGACTTTACAAATAAGTCAAATTTGTTTTGCTTCTGTCTCTTTCTTTGCCTGAACTTCATTATCTTTAATTTATGGACATGAGTGTAGATTAAATTACTTGTATTCTATCACACATTCTGTCCCTGCCCGCCCTGATACTTGGATCTTTACATCATTTTCGAATATTACTTTTTAATAGTAGTGTTAAATTATTATCTGATAGAGATATTGCTACTTTCCTTGAAGGATTTCTCAAGTTAGACACAGAATGATGATCACTCAGCACCTTTGTGAATAGAAAAGGATGGAAAACCATAGTATTGCTATTTAACAGCTTTGAATAAACCATTTTTTTCTTTCTAGTGCAGTTGGCAAACACTCTTTAGACAGCTTGGTCGTGGATGCCTTAAGGCAAGCGTTGCACAGACGTACTCACTTTGCATGACCCAGGGGGCGCGTGTAACTTGAGGATAAGCCACGGACGCGGAGTAACAATGCCCCCGCAATGCTCTACGATCCTATTAGACCGGGACCTACAGTTTAAAGTTGATTCCGAACCACTACAAACATCCATGGCACCGCCGGACTCGAACTCGAAACCTGTAGTACCGAGCGCCAGAGCGCTAGCCACTCGGCCATTCAGGCCCTTGAATAAACCATATTATAGACTTTTCATCATGCTTGACTTAAAATGAGTCTTCAAGCAATTTAACAGAACTACAGACTGAGAAGACTCCCTTTGTAAGGGAATGTCATAGGAATTTCGTTAAAGGGCATGATATCCTTTCAGAAATAATGTAACTTTTATGTCATCATAACAACATTATGGCCCACTAAAATGAAGAGTGAACTTCATAATGGATGACAGTACATCATTTTTTGCTCTCTTTAAGCTATTTAAAAACGGGAACTACAGTTTAAAGTGGATTCAGAATCGGATTCCGAAACATCAATGCCACTGCCAGGGTTCAAACCTTTTGTACCAAAGGCCAGAGCGCTAGATATTTGGTCATCAACCCCTCTCCAAGTGCATGGAATCCTAGTTATGAAATCTTGTACTAAAGAGGAGGTTGCTTATTGACGTACAGGTTAATTAAAAAATTATGTATAATAATAAACATCTCGTTATACATAAATTTTAATTTAAAGGAACAAAAATGTCTCTCCAACGTATATACTCCCAAAATTCATATTGACCAAAACAATCTTTGAAGGACTATAAAGAATGCAAATCTATGAAAGAATTACCTTATGGTTTCTATTTTCTAAAATGTATCATAGAAAAACTTTAATAAAAGATCATTTGTTTTAATATAGCCTATAAGAAGTTCAAATGTTTTTAAAAACATATTACTGAACTCGACTAGCCTTTATAATAAAATTCTACCCTAAGTAATAATTCAATTTGAAATCATCCTTTGACATTGGACACAGTTGGAAATATTTAAGAAGCAGAGATGCTTAAACCAATATTCTTCTCACGAAATCAATACAGCCTGCGAACGCATTCTGCTACCTTATGAGTCATTTTATGAATATTTCAATCTTTATCCTGCGAGTCGTTGCGAATTCTCGTCTGACCTATCGATGTTCTACGAGTCATTCCAAAAAGAGACCGAGTTTCAAAAGATATTATGAAAAGTTTGGAGTTTTCTGTTTCTGTCTCCTTTCGTACGTTACAACATATTATCTGAAAAGTTTACAGTAGGATGAGCATTTCTTTGAAGTCCCGAGAAAATTTTGAAGTAGTTAAAAGATCGAAAAATTTTGTTGGGGAATGGGATTCTTTACTTATATTAACCTCAGAAAACATTTATTTTTTTATCTTTATAAAATGTTAAAATAAAAAGTAACGAATCCGTTTTCTTTAAGAATTACAACGTTTAAAGTTTTAAACAAAACTATTGATTAAACAATTTAGTTTTTAATTAATAAGATGTTTTTCATTTAATAATTCATTAAATGACATCTCTAATAAATTTTTTTCATTGCTTTTTATTTTAAAAAGGAATCTTTAAAATGAGATTTAATTGTTCTTTATTTATTTTTTTTAAATTGAAAGAAATTAACGAAATGCAAATTTTATAAAAATATTTCCTTCTGTTCAAGATGTTCAGTGTTGCTTTTAAGATATTTTTTATTGTTATTTTTTGATTACAATAATATTGTTGTCATGTTTACTCATCATCTAAGAAAATAACTACTTTTCACTGAAAATTGTATCACTGTAAAACATGTAATAATCATTTTTAAAAAGTCATGAAATGCCCACTTCTATTCTCGGACCCAATTCTAGCCGGATTGCAGACTTATCATGCATATTTCTAGGATAGATATCGTCCAATTTTGTATGTCTATCGGATTTAGAACCAGGTCCCTAGGTCCTTAGGTCCCCAGAACTTCAACTTGATGCCAAATGAGTAGAACACCGACTCGTTAATCACGAAATCATCAGAACACCGACCCGTTAATCATTAAAGCCTCAGAACACCGACTCGATAATGATAAAATCATCAGAACACCATTTCGATAATCATCAAAACATCAACGCACTAATCAATAAATCGTACCAGATTTTAATATGTTTTTTTTACATTGTCAGAAAATCAAAAGTTATGTAGATGAACCATTTTAAAACGTCATGAAAGACGCCATCAAAAGCCTCCAACCCAATGAAGTGTCTTTTCAATTTACATATCGTGCTTATTTGCAAGATGCAGGAAATTTTCAATTTGGTTTTAATGTCAGAATTCGAACTTCTGCCTTCGAGTCCTCCATCCCAACAAAAATTGCCCACCTTTTTCCTTCCCCTGAGACCACATCTCTTCATGGGTTCTTAAACTTGGTCTAGATGTGTTTAAGTGTTTTCCTTATACGAATGCAAATGCATAGCAGATATCGTTAAAAGTCTTTCCTGAAGACATGCCTTCATGGGCTCTTCGTGATATATAAGCGAGGCTTACTAAAGCACTAAAAATCTTTTATGTTCTTGTGTCTGCTCCCCGATATGTTCCAGCTGTTAGATCAAATCTATAAACTTCTAAAAGTTCAAGAATAGGAGAAGTTCAGAAAAACCTTGTCCAATTAAAATGAAGAACAATTTAAAATATGAGAGGGAGCAGCTATCTTGTCTTGAAACTTATTATTCTTTCAGTATTATTGTTACAAAAATTACAATAGCTGAAAAATCCAGGCAAATGCATGCCTCCCAAAATACTAACCTCCAATGTCACTATAATTCATAAAAAAGAATGCAGTTGGGCTGAAGTTTGTAAAAAAATTTTTTTTACAAGTGCTGTGTATATTAAACAAAACAAAGTGGCAACAAAAATATTTCAGGTAAGAAATAAGTCCCCAACATAGGCATGCCATGAAAAAAAAAAAAATGGCGACATAAAATCTCACCCTACTTATTCATCAAAATGATGTTAAAACAAAAAAGGATTTTCTGTTGGCACGTCTTGCGGAGGAAGCCGAGTGCTTGTGTCGAGTTGTCGCTAGAAAAAGGGTCTTGTAATCGCATTTGAGAACGTTAAAAGTCTTTTTTTTTTTTCTTCTTTCGTAGCGGGTTCTATCTCTTAATGCATTGAAAAACGTACCACCGTGAATAAGAAAGTTCTTTGATTCAAAGAGGAAGAAAGGTGTTCTGATTTGGATTTTCGCACTCTAAAAGATGAAAAGATATTTTTTTTTCTGTTGTTCCTGTCATTAGAGTTTTTGGCTTGAAGATGAGTCTCTTTTTTTCAATCTGGGATTTATTTTAACATTCTCAGATTAAATATCTCATTAGAAAGCATCGTTAGAATGAAGAGTTGTTTTTGAATGCGCTTTTATCTAAGTCAAAGCTCAAAGCAGAATTTTGAAAAGTAGTTAACGATTAAAGCGTTTTTTTGAAATTTTGAAAACTAGTTGTTACTTTAGAGGTTGATATTAATCCTAATTATTTGTAGAGCATTGGAGGTAAGACTGACAACCCGATAAGATACCGTAAAAAGTCAGACTTCTACCAACCCTTTTTCCCATTCCATGAGACCACATTGTTTCTTGGTTTTGGTTTAGATGTTGCTTTCTACTCTGTGAGTGTCTACCAAAATAGTGTTGTTGTTTTTAAAAACAGGAACAACACTATTTTTAGAAACGAGGATTTTTGACGACGATTGTAGCAGCATGTGTAAGTCCCTTGCATTGATTTCAAGCTGTCTAATTGGAGGATCTGGGTCTTTTTTCCTCATACAATACGTGAATTGTGGCAGATATCATTAAAAGTCCTTTCTGAAGACAATGCCAGAACCTTAATGGGGTCTTCATGTTATATATACAAAGTAAACCAAAGCCAAAATAATTAAATACTTGAAACTTTTTTGTTGTTGTTTCTGATCCTCGATATGGTCTAGCTATTAGACCAAATCCATAATTCCATAAACCTCTAAAATGTCCAAAAATAGAAGAGGTTTTAAAAAAAATTCGTTCCAATTTAAAATTAAAGCAATGTGAGAGGGCGACACTTGAGCAACTATCTTGTTTTGAAACTTCTTAGTCTGTCAGTATTAGTAACAGAAATTTCAATACTTGAAAAGCTAGGCAAATGCTTGTCTTCCAAAATATTAACCTCAATTGACCTATAAATAAAAAAAATTTAGTTTGACCGAAGTTTGTGGACAAAACGTTTTTTGCAAGTACTTTTGTTTATATTAAACAAAACAATGTGCTAACAAAAATATTTCAGGTAAAAAATCCCTTTTAATATTTCTACAGCAGGAGAAGAACTCAAAAGAGTCCACAACATAGGCTTGCCATGAAAAAAATGACGACGTAAAATCCCTCCCTACTTATTTCCTCAAAACGATGGTAAGACAAAAGGGATTTTCTGTTGGCGCGTCTTGCGGAGGAAGCCAAATGCTCGTGTGGAGTTGTCACTAGAAAAAGGGTCTGGTAACCGCATTTGAGAACGTTAAAAGTTTTTTTTTTTTTCTTTTGTCGCGCGTTCTAGCTCTTATGGTGCATTGAAAACGTACCGCCTGTGAATAAGAAAGTTCTTTGATTCAAAGAGGAAGAAAGGTGTTCTGATTCGAATTTTCGCACTCATAAGAGATGAAGATATATTTTTTTTTCTGTTGTTCCTGTCATTAGAGTTTTTGGCTTGAAGATGATTTTTTTTTCAATCTGCAAGTTGTTTTAACATTTTCAATTTAAATATCTCATTAGAAAGCATCGTATGGGCTTCGAGCTAAGTCAAAGGTCAAAGAGGCATTTTGAAAGCTTGTTTAATGATTAAATCTTTTTTTTTTGAAATTTTGAAAGCTAGTTATTAATTTAGATGTTGATATTATTCCTGATATTATATGTCCTGAAAAGTTCGTAGGAAAATAATAATTAATAAAATGAAAAACATTACTTAATTAGAAAAAAAATTTTAAAAATATTATTAAAAAAAATTATTATTCATAAATGAAAGGTGCTACAACCCCATGTTGAACCAAGGTCATCTGCCTACTGGCAGATTTCGAAAATGAGATTTGTTTTCTTTTATAGGGTCGGGTTGTCAGTCCCACACTCAACGCTCTACATTCATATTAGATCGGAACCTACGGTTTAAAGTGGATTCCGAACCCCTACAAACATACAAGGCATTACAAGGACTAGAACCTGAAACCTGTGGCCCTAAGCACCAGAGCGCTGGTCACTTGGCCATCAGGCCTCCTAAATTTTTACTGAAATAAAAATAAAATAACATTACTTACATAAGTATTACAATATAAGAAATTTGATTTAAAATTATTTTATTTTTAGTTGTAGTGTCATATTTTTTTATTTTATTTTGATAAAACTGTACATAAGTTCTGGCCAATTACAAATGTATTTGATCAAAATAACGCAATAATATACATGTTATTATAAGTTTATTGGGGCTTGATGGCCGAATGGCTAGCGCTCTGGCGTTCGGTACCACAGGTATCGGGTTCAAATCCCGGCTTTGCCCATGTGTGTTGCAGTGGTTCGGAATCCACTTTAAGCCGTAGGTCCCGGTCCTAATAGGATCGTAGAGCGCTGGGGGGCATTGTTACTCCGCGTCCGTGGCTTACCATCAAGTTACACGCGTCCTCTGGGTAATGCAAAGTGAGTAACATCGGCGCAGCCCTTGTGGCGAAAGATCACGGTCTATTCGCCAGCTGCATTAGAAGAAAAAAAAAATTATAAGTTTATTAATTGCATGTTTTAAGATTAATGTACCTGTTTAGAATATATTGTTATTTTGCATGCAGGACACTGTGACCTAGGCTATTTGCCACTAGCATGTCTGGTATCCAGTAGATTTTTGATTTAGCCAATGAATTATTTGATATTTCCTTCAATAAGACAGTAAATTCCAAGGTAGTTGATAGTAGCTTGCACAATTTAGGAGTGCTTAATAAATTGATAAAAACTTTAAGAATGCTATTTTTTTAAAAAAAGAATATAGTGGGAGGTTATTATTATAGAAAATCAAACTACCTGATCACAAGTTTGTAAGTTTTCTCACAAATGTAGACCAAATATCTCTGAAAGTAATCCTGTATAGCATTATTTCCCTCTTAGTTAAAACACTGACAAGCCCAAAAGGTGATATTATAAAATTGATAAAAATTAGTAAGTTCCTTAATCACCTGCAAAAAAATTCCTTTTAAAAACATTTTGCAATCTTTTATTACAGCGAGGCAATGGCGTTGATATTTAAAAAAATAAGTTTCTATTTGATGATATATTTACACCATTAAAAGAAGGATAAACAAACTAATAACGAAATAATTTTAATTAACTATTTAATAAAAAAACACATTATCCTTCCTGTATATATATATATATATGAAGTAACTAAAATTTCTGAATCACTGTATCTGATATGGAATATACTCTTATTAACTCCTAAAAATGACTGTTATCAATTTAATATTACTATACAACTTTATTAAAATAACTCTTTAAAAATCATTTAGGTAACTATTCAATGGACTATTTATTTAGGTACTACAATATAAGAAATTTGATTTGAAATTAATTTATTCTAGATTAGTGTCAATTTTTTTATACGTAGGTAAAACTAGTTACTAATAGTTACATGTTTTAGGAATAATATACATGTTTAGAATATGTTTTTTTGCATGCAGAAGACTTTGACCCAGGTTAGCGGCATGTGGCCAATAGGCTGGCGCTCTGCCCTTTTTACCACAGGCTTCAGGTTCGTATCATGACGGTGGCATAGATGTTTGTGGGTGGTTTGGAATCCACGTTAAACTATAGATCCCGGGTCTAATTAGACAAAGCGTGCACACCCAAGATTGACAAACAAAGAATGACAAACCAAACCAATCTGTTGACCTAGGTTATTTGCCACTAGAACATCAGATCTAATACAGTAAAGGGAATGTTACGGACAGCAAATTCCATGATTCCATGCTTATAATAGCCTGCACAATTTAAGAGTGGTTAATAAATTGATGAAGATTTTAAAAACACTATTTAAAAAAAAAAAGGAGTAGAATAGGTGGTTATTATTTTAGAAAATCAAACTGCCTAATCTCAGGTTTCTAAGTTTACTCACAAAGGAAGAGCAGTTATCTCTGAAAGTTATCCTGCATGGCATTATTTTTTTCTCTGACCTGGGTAAAAACATTAACGAGCCAAAGTGGTGATACGCATTATAAAATTGATAATAAATTACCAAATTCATTGACCACGTGTAAAAAAATTTCCTTTATTTTTTTTTTTTTTTTTTGCAGTCTTTTATTGCCACAATATTGTAGAGTTGATAATTAGAAAAAGTTGTAATTTGACGGTATATGTATACTACTAAAAATGATAAATAGACTAAGAGTAAATAAATTTCTGTTAACCATTTAATAAAAACGTATTATCCTTTCTATGAAGTATCTAAAATTTCCGATTCACTGCATTTAATATTTTAATATATTCATATGAATCTCGTAAAAATGACTGTAAGCAATTTAATATTAATACACAGCTTTATTAAAATAACACTTTTAAAATCATTTAGGTAATTATTCAAAGTTTAATTATTAATATATTTAATTATAAATAAATTATCTTACTTTCAATGCGCATTCTTAATTAAATGTGTAATCCAAATGAATAATGATAAAGATTTTTTAATTAATTGATTAACCAGCCATTTTTCAAATGATGCATTATGAAGTGAAGCGGAAGCAATTTGCCGAACGATTTACAGTGACCAAAAAAAAAAAAAAAGAGTTTCGTTACAGTTGTTACTTTACTATCCATTAAAATTACATGCAGACTGAAGAATGCCTTTTCAACTGAGAACTTTATTGAATTAACCAGAGAAGTATGTTTTTATGTGAACATATAACTAACACTAAAATCAATAATTTTGTTAAATGAATAAAAGTATGAATACTAATCACAAAGCAATCACTGATTTAAACCAATAAAAATAATGAAGGCAAATATATTCATTAAAAAGATTTAATGTTCCAGTTAATTTAACTAATACATAATTTGCGATGTAATCTTGATGATATTCAAATTATATAATGCGATATACTAATGGGGATTATATATATATATATATATATATATATATATATATATATTCTAATTGTATAAAAGGCAAAAAGATAATAAACAATTGAACATTCTGAAAAGACGATTTTAATCAATATAGCAAGCTGCATATGAAAAATAATATTTCCTATTTAATATCGACAAGTATTGAAAAGAAGACATATTGAATACGAAATCTAAATTGAACCCAAAATCATTCAGGGTATTTATTTAGTTAAGCATTATTTTAAATTTTTTCAATATGTGAAAATCATTATATCTAAAGCACTCTAATATGATATTTGAAATAGATTTAAGTAGTAAATACAGTAATTCGGAAATTTTAGGTCTTCATATATATATACATATACACTAAATGATAATACAGATTTTTATTAAATAGTTTAGTGAAATTAATTTGCTGTTAGTTTTTTAATCGTTTAGTAGTATAAATATTGCATAAAAAATAGTAAAATATTGCAAAAACAATTAAAAGGAAATATTTTTACAGGTGGTGAGTGAACTTGATAATTTTGAATCGCTTTCATAATGCGTATCACCACTTCTGCTTAATGTTTTAGCCTTTAACAAAGAGAAATAATGCCATACATGGTAACTTCAGAGATAACTGCTCTGCATTTGTCAGTTAACTTAGTAACCTGCTATTAGCCAGTTCGACTTTCTATGATATACCCTCCACTGTACTCATTTTTTTTTCTTTAAAAAATAGTGTTTTTAAAAGTTCTCACCAATCTAGTAACCATTCCTAAACTGTGCAAACTACTATGAGCTACTTTGAATTTATCAGTCTTATTGTCAAACTCCTCATTGGCTAATTCACAAAATCTACTAGATATCTAACGTTCTAGTAGCAAATAACCTATATTAAAAAGTTCTGCATGCAAAACAACAGCATATTCTAAATATGTATATTAATCTTAAAACATGTAAATATCTCACATAAACATGCATGTTATTATCTTATAGCGAACAAATACATTTGTAATTGCCAAGAACTTGTGTAAAGTTTTACCTACGTAAAAACAAATTGACACTACAACAACTTCATTGACGCAAGGGGCCCATAGTGGGATTTTTCTTTTTACAGACCACCCTGCTCTCAATGCTCTACATTCATATTAGACCAGGATCTACTGTTTAAGGTGGATTCCGAACCACTTTAAACATCCATGCCACAACAGGGACTAGAACCCGACATGTCTGCCACCGAGCACCAGTCACTAGGACCATCAGGTACTTGATACTACAGCTAAAAATCTAATTTCAAACCTATTTTCCTATATTGTAATACTTTTTTAATATTTAAGTAGTAGTTTTTTATTTTTATTAATTATTATTACTTACATAAAAACTATCGGGAATAATATCAACACCTAAATTGATAACTAACTTTCAAAATTTCAAAAAAAAAGGTTTTAATCATTAATAGCTTTCAAAATGCCGCTTTGACCTTTGATTGGGGAAAGCGCATCCAAAAATCTTCATTCTAACGATGCTTTCCTAATGAGATATTTAAACTGAAAATGTTAAAACAATTCGCAGATTGTACAAAAAAAAAAAAAAAGACTCATCTTTAAGGCAAAAACTCTAATGACAGGAACAACAGAAAAAAAAAAATCTTTTCATGTCTTAAGAGTGCGAAAATCCAAATCAGAACACCTTTCCATCTCCCTGAATCAAAGGACTTTCTTATTCACAGGGTATGTTTTTCAATGCAGCAGAAGAGCTAGAACGCGCGACAAAAGTGAAAAAAAAATACTTTTAACGTTCTCCAAATGCGATTACAAAACCCTTTTTTGTGATAACTCCACACAGGTGCTCGGCTTCCTCCGCAAGATGCGCCAACAGAAAATCCTTTTGTTTTAACATCGTTTTGAGGAATAAGTAGGAAGGAATTTTATGTCGCCATTTTTTTCATGTCAAGCCTATGTTGTGAACTCTTTCGAATTCGATTTCGAGAATATTTAAAGGGATTTCTTACCTGAAATATTTTTGTTGGCACTTTGTTTTGTTTAATATACACGAAAGTACTCGTAAAAAAAATTGTCCACTGACTTCAGGTAAACTGTATTTTTTTTTATGAATTATAGTGACATTTAATGTTAATATTTTGAAGACTTGCCTTTAATCTAGCTTTTTAACTATTGAAATATTTGTAACGAATACTGGAAGAATAAAAATTTACAAACAAGATAGCTACTCAAGCGTCGCCTTCTATATTTTAAATCGTCTTGATTTTAAATTGTAGTATTTTTTTTTCTGAACCTCTTCTATTCTTTTTACTTCTTTGAGGTTTATGGACTTATGGATTTGATTTGAAAGCTACATCATATCAGGTATCAGAAACAACAATATAAAAGTTTCAAGTATTTATTTATTTTAGCTTTTGGCAAACATCGTTTATATGTCACGAAGAGCCCATTATGGAGCTGACATTGGCTTCAGAAAAGCCTTATGATGGTATCTGTCATGCATTTGCATATCGTATAGAGGAAAAACCCCAAATCCTCCAATTAGATAGCTTGAAATCAATGCAAGGGACTTAAACAGGTGCTGCAATTATCTTCGAAACTCCTCGGTTCTAAAAATTGTTATTTTAAGAAACAACAACACTATTTTGGTAGAAAGCAACACCTAGACCAAATCCAAGAACCGATGTGGTCTCATTTAAGGAGGGGAAGGGGACATCGTCGGTTGTGAGAAGCACCCCTAGGTAGAAGTCTGACTTTTATGGTGTAGGGCGGCAGCTATATCCACAACACTCTACAGTCATATTAGACCGGGACCTACAGTCTAAAGTGAATTCTGAATCACTACAAACATCCACGGCACCACTGGGGCTCGATTCCGAAACCTCTGGTACCGAGTACAAGCCATCAAGTCCCTGATACTATAGCTAGAATAAATTAATTTCAAATCAAATTTCTTATAATGTAATACTTTGTCTTATTTAAGTAATAATTTGAATTTTTTTGAATTTTTTTTTCTTATTTTTTTCTTATTTGAATTTATTTTTTTTTTTTTTCTTTTTATTAATTATTACATCCCTATGAACTCTTCTGAACAAAAATAATCAGGAATAATATGCACATCTGAAATAATAACTAGCTTTCCAAATTTCAAAAACGCTTTAATCATTAACCGGCTTTCAAAATTTCACTTTGACCTTTGACTTAGGCCAGAGAGCATTAAAAAAAAAAAACCTCTTCATTCTAACGATGCTTTCTAATGAGATATTTAAACTGAAAATGTTAAAACAACTCGCAGATTGAGAAAAAAGGAGCCTCATCTTCAATACAAAAACTCTAATGACAGGAACAACAGAAAAAAAAAAAATCTTTTCATCTCTTTAGAGTGCGAAAATCCAAATCAGAACACCTTTCTTCCTCTTTGAATCAAAGAACTTTCTTATTCATTCACAGGCAGCACGTTTTTCAATGCAGCATAAGAGCTAGAACGCGCGACGAAAGAAGAAAGAACTTTTAACGTTCTCCAAATGCGATTACAAGACTCTTTTCTGGTGAAAACTCGACACAAGTGCTCGGCTTCCTCCGCAAGACGCACCAACAGAAAATCCTTTTTGTTTTTAACATCATTTTGAGGAATAAGTAGGGTGAGATTTTATGTCGCCATCCTTTTTTTTTCATGACAAGCCTATGTTGTGGACTCTTTCGAATTCGCCTCCGGCCTCAAAAAAGAGATTTCTTACCTGAAATATTTTTGTTGGCCCTTGTTTTGTTCAATGTACATGGGAGGATTTTTTATTTTATTGCAACTGACAAATACTTAGACAAATGTCTTGGACGCCTTAAGGTAAGCGCTGCACAGACGTTTCCTCAACTCATGGTCTATCACCAATCGCCATGCAGCAACTCATCACGTAGTCCATACTCCGTCTGTAATTGTTTCTATCTGTGAAGGTCAAACAGACAATCGCTAATTTCATGATGCATCATTATCCAGGACACTGATTATCTGCTGTCAGATTTGAGTGTCAGGTTATTCTCATTAGAACAAAACACTTGCATGTAGTATAAATATCAATGATACTGCTGGTCTGCTGTCAAATTTGAAAGATGAGTTGTTATTCTGCACTTGTTAAAGAATAGACATTCCTTTCCCCTGGGAACAGAAATGTTATATCTCTTCTCGCGGGGAAAATGCTACAATGGTATTTAATTTTTCAACACATGTTCAATGTTGTTTCGATGTTGTGCACTAGTATGGTCTCAATTATAAATAAATAATTAATTAAGTTTTTAAAAATGAGAAGAAAATAAAGCAGAAACAAACATGAAGTTTAATGTAGGATCGTTGAACTGCCAAATTATAAATCAGTTCCAATCGCCTAATGTTTTCGAAAGCCATGCCAGTTTCGAATGTATCCTATTAAAATCCAATCAGTTATTTGTTTGAACATAGACGAAAGAAATATTTCAGCAATCTTACTTATTCATGAAATTTCTTAGAAAGAACATTAACACTACTATCAAAAAGACACTATATATGACACTACTATCACACTATTTAAACGAAACACTATTCAACACGAAAAGTACTGAAGGGGTTTTCAAATATCGTATTGGGGTGTTTAGATAAAATATTTTTCACATTTTGAGAAAAATTAAAAAGAATAAACTAAATAAATCTCACGAAATTTTTGGACACGATTTTTGATTTCTTATTGAATTTTTCTTCTTTTCTTTAATTGTCGATATTAATTAGGAAATATTTTTTCCCCACACAGCTTGCTCTATTAATTAAAAATCTTCTGTTCATAATATTTAGTTATTTTTATCTTTTGTCTTTTTTTATAATTAGAATATAAAATCTCCATTAATATATCTCATTATATAATTAGAATATCAGGCAAGATTACATCGCAAATTGTGTATTAGTTCAATTTACTGGAAATAAAATTAGAGTTTGTGTTAGTTATGAGTTGACATAAAAACATAGTTCTCTGTATAATTCAATAAATTTCTCTGACAAAAACGCATTCTTTAATCTGCACATAATTTTAATGGATAGCAAAGTAACAGCTGCAACGAAAATACTTTTTTTGGTCGCTTGAAATCGTTTGGCAAATTGCGTTCGCTTCAGTTCATAATACATCATTTGAAAAATGACTGGTTAATCAATTAATGAAAATATTCTTATCATTTTTCATTTGGATTACTCTTTTAAATAAGAATATATGTATTGAAAGTAAGATAATTTATTTATAATTAAATATATTAATAGTTATACTTTGAATAGTTACCTAAATGATTTTGAAAGAGTAATTGTGCTGAACTTGTGCAGTAATATTAAATTGCTAACACTCATTTTTTTGAGGAGATTAATAAAAGTTTATTACATATTAAATACTGTGATTCGTTTATTTTATTTTTTTTATATACATAGGAAGGATAATACGTTTTTTATTAAATAGTTAACTGAAATTATGCTTATCAATCTTTTAATAGTATAAATATACCATCAAATAAAAAGTTTTTTAATTATCAACTCCACAACATAAAAGATTGCAAACAATTTTGTAATAGTCCAGCACCAGAACGTATGTTTAGAAATTTATAAGCATTTTTGAAAAGTGTTCATGAAATTAGAAGTCGACGTTTAGAAAAACTGCGTAATAGTTATGTCATTAAAGTTTTTAAAAATATTTACAGCAGAAATAAGAGCGACAATCAAATAAAAATCGAAATTCAGCTGAATGATGATGAATGAGGATTATTGTTTTGGATGAAGTCATTTGCTAAAATTATCTTATTTTATTTGACAAATAATGCGTTGTTATCTTTATATTTCCGATCTTTGAGTAAACTTCATTTGTGAATCTAATTTATATTTTTAATTTTCATTTCTTTGTAAATCGCGTTCTGTAAATATAAAAATTAAAGTGTTCCCATGGTCCTGAAAGAGGTACTCTTCTTGAACTGTTATAGGTCTAGTATAAGTCGAGACGTTACAGGTTCATTGTTTGTACTTTTAATTTATAAATTGTAACAACTATAACAAATAACATGTTTCACAATTCGTTTTTTTAAGGTAATAAATTTTTAAAACTTCTATTAATTTAGAAAAGAAGAATATATATATGCCCAATTTTGCCATGGTGACAGTACATTGCAGTAGAAACGTCTTACAGTTCATTTCTAATCCTTTTGACGATAACATTCCAATTAGATTGAAATAAACTTCGATCGAAGAACTCCCCAGAAATAATCCACTCATTAAAGGAAAAAGAATGAAATATTTTTTTTTTCCAAAAAAGACATCAAATGAGTTTGAACAGGAACTTCATTCCCCTGAAGGAAAGTACTGTTTTCAAATTTGGGACTGAAATGCGATATTTTTTTCCAATGATTATTAACGAAATTTATTCATTTTTGAAAATCTTAAGCTAATTATAACGCTTCTTCTGTTAATGCTTTTCATGTTATTGCATAGTTTATTCATATATTAAAGCTCCACAAAAAACTTACATCAGATTAGCCGATTTGAATGACTAACTCTGGGGATTTAATTAAGATTCAAAAGTAAAGAAAATAAATATTCACTTATTAAAATCTGCTTTTGGCCATTTATTTTCTTGAGAAAAAAATTTTTTTCTAGTAAGTTTTAAGGTTTTCGTTTAGAATTTTGGTTTTGATTTCAATCTACAATACATAAATTTTTTTTTTGATTTTAGAATATATATGCACATACTACTACAATTTTTTTGAAATTACTTCATAATTTCTGAAGCCATATTTATGTCCTCCTATAGCTAAATTAAGTAATATTTGGTTATAGTAGATTAACTAATGTGTTCGAGTTACTTACTGAGTTTAAATTAACATTATATGCTGTTAGGGAACTAACGTTGTTACAGTTATTTAATATAGATTAAATTATGTGTATTCTACTAACCATTTTGTCCCAGCCCGTCTTGATACCTGGGTCTTTACCTCATTTTTGGAATATTTACTCTTAAGTAGCAGTGTTAAATTATTATCTGATGGAGATGCTACTACAGTTCCTTGAATACGTCCAGTTGACCAGTTAGGCATAGAATGATCATCACTTAGCACATTGGCAAATAGAAATGGATGGATAAATCATATAATTGTCTATTTAACAGCTTTGATTAAATCATATTATAGACTTTCATCATGCTTGACTTAAAATGAGTCTTCAAGCCATTTTACAGAGCTGAAGTCTGCGAATTTAATTGTAATGGAATGTCATAGGATTTTCTTTAGAGGATATGATAACTTTTTCAGAAACATTGTATTTTTTATGCCACCAAAAACCACAGTATGGACAACTAAAGGTAAGAGCGAACTATGTATTCAATGGTTGTAATTGTCTTTAAATAAGAGTGGATGTATCCAGCAAAATAATTTATGTTATCTAATGGTCCAAAAATTGCTGTTGTTGAGTAGTTACAAAATGGGTAATAATGTTGTTGTTTTTACTGGAACAAATTGTTTGAATTCGCTCTTGCTTTGCAGTCTGTTTATTCTCTAGATCAAGGGTAGTCAACCATTTTGGGAAGAGTGCCCCTATCAGAAAAAATAAAGCTTGCCACTTTCAACTTTTCCAATATACTATAAAGGGTGAAAAATATTATTTATGGTCCAATTCTGGAATTTTTACGCAAGTCGCACATTTTTTTCCTTGTAAATCTGAGCAGTGAAGATTTAAGAAATACTATAATAAATAAAACAAAAATGCAAACTTAGATTTTATTGTTAATAAACATTTTTTAAAGGTTCTGTCAGTTAAGTTATGTATAAAATAATAATGAATAACTTGAAACATTTAATTCCAAATAATTATTATACAGTCAATACTTAATTAATATTTTAATTTTATTTTGTTCGTAAAACCTAAAAAAACATATGTTGGTCCAAACCTACAACAATATCTGATAGCCAAATTGTGTAAATTTGAAAAATTGTTTATTGGTACAAATTTAAAAAATTCATTATAATTTGGAGCACTTGCAGTTAAAATAAGTTTTTACATTTACTTTTCACTGTAATATGATGCTGCAGGCCAATAATTTTGATTTGGATTTCAGGTTGTTAAAAATTAATGTCTTGCAATAGAGAGAAATTAAAAAAAGGATTTGTGAAAAGATCAACATTTTTTTTACTTGAAATCATCTTGAAAATCACCCTCCAACCTAGACATTAGTAGAAAACATTTCTAGAAATATTTAGTAGAACATTTTGTCGAAAAATGACAAGCAAAACAAATTTGATTTAGAAACATTAAATTTATAGTTGTTTAGCGTTTTTAAAACAATCAAACGTTTGTTTGGAATGTGGTAATATAATAAAAAACTTTTTCCTTTATGGCTAACAGGATATGATGATATAAGCTATGGATAGACACCAAAAGAAAATACTCAACTACCATCTGTAATGTTAAGCTACAAAATCTTAATTCCTACCTAAAACTAATTCAAATTTGGTTAAAAAGACTTATGATCAATAGATGAGTATTATAGCTATTCGTGAAAATAAAAATTATGGTACGGACTACTGTATAAATTAGATATGAATTGTATAAACTCGATTAAATTACTTGAAAACTTTCTAATTTCTTTCACTATAACAAATAAGTATATCCTTACGTATAAAAAAAAAAATAAAGCCCTACCACTCAAGAATATTTAGACACTAGCACACATGGAGTTCTATTGATATTATTATATATATTATATCTATTGATATATATTATATATTGGAGTTCTATATATCTATTGTATTCTCCCATTTTTTTAGCACAAATAAACAAAGTGACTAATACCATACAAATCAATGGGAGAATAACTAAGTGGGTTATTGAATATTACGTTAGTCACGTGATTTCAAACTCGCAATCCCTATGCATGCTGTTCTTTATCATTAATATATTATTAGGTATGATACTAAAGATATGCGCACATTATTTACTAAGCTAGAGTTTAAATATATTACTGAGCTGTCGATTTTGGTTGTAAATTTGACGACATATTCTTTGATAAGTCTTCCAGAAAAGTCCAAAAACAATTGTTAGATTAGCACTAGAAAAAAAAAAAGGAAATATCTTGATCATTCAGCGATCTCTACAAAGAGTTAGAGAAAGTTCCCATAACTAACAAGGGAGTAAAATTTGAATCTCTGCTCCTAATATGGCATATTTACTGCTGTGTATTTATTACTGTAGTAGTGTGTAGATTGCACAACTAGACAGTAAATGTGTGATTGAGTTGAGATATTTGAGGCACAAGTTAGAGAACTCACAGCTTCATTGACACGCACAAACGTCACACACAAACAATTAGAGTCATACAATATTTAACACATTTAAAGACAGATAATTATAGATCCGTAGATGGATTACACTTCTAAGCCGAAAACCCTATACTCAACTAAACGTTGTTGTTGTTGTTTCTTATCCCACTTGGCTGGCCAAGCCCACGAGCCCATACATAGCTCATGAAGGAAGCAGCTTCTGTTGTGTGATGGAGCACCCGTAGGTAGAAGTCTGACTTTGGCTCCGTGACGCTTTTACAGTCATAGGAGACCGGGAACCTAGGACTTAAAGTGGATTCCGAACCACTGCAAACATCCATGGCACTGCTGGGATTCGAACCCGAAACCTGTGGCACGAGCGCCAGAGCGCTAGACACTTGGCCATTCAGGTCCCAAATTTGTGAATGCCAACGGCACGCGGTGTTCCCAGGTGGTCACCCACCCAAGTACTGATCGCGCCTTCGGTGATCTAACGAGAACCGCTACATTCAGCATGGTATGGCCGTTGGCACTAAACGTAGAATATGCTAAATGTACTTACTCTCCGGATAAGTGTATGTAGGCCAACTTATGTTCCGAGAATATATTTTCCTCTTTCGAGATGAAAACTAAACGTTTCTCAACAGAAGCACGTGGTTGCGGTGTACTTCCTCTCGGCTGAGTCCCATGGCCTACTGATCATTTCTTCTGAACTCCACAGGGGGCGCTCTTGCCAGTGTGTTGGAGAAAGCACGGTTACATTATTTATTTATGTACTCAGTGATTTATTCTACATATTCGAATTGATAGGCTTATTATTTTCACTGAAAAGATTAATGTATGTGTTAAATATTTTTTTTCCTTTTTTGCTTGAGTTGTTACAATGATATTTTATGCATGTTATTCATTACAAATATATTCGCATAAATTCATGAGCATTGACAAACCTTTTGCTGGTGATAATTTTATTCTAATAAAATTGCTAATTATTTTTTTTTATCATAAATGCAAACGGTAAAACTAATTTTTTTTTTATTTTCTGTTTCCTGAAATTATAATTAAATTTTAATTTTTTTTTTTATTCCTAACGAAGAAATTTCATGAATTCTTTCCGTTTTTAAAATTTCGTTTGAATTGTATAATCAAAATTTTACAAAGTATCAATTTTGATTTTCTTTTGAATTTCTAGCCAGCAGGAATTTCTTATGTTTTTTTTAAGATGCTAGACATTTGGCTTGAGGTTATTCCTCATTGATAAATTGAATTTATTTCCTTAAATAGTTTTTTAAATATAAATTTTTATTATCTTTATTGCTTTTCTAAAACTTGATGTTTGTTTTACGCATCAGTTTGAAATGCAGTCTACTAATCATATCATATAATTCTAATGCTTTAAATGCATCACGTGTTATTTTTTTTTAGTATTTCTGTGAAAAGGTCATTAAGAAACAAGTATTGGATTTAAAAGTACGCTATTAGAAATAGTATTAATTTTTTTTTTTGAATTAATTGAATTAAAAGCAATATAAATGAAATGAACAATGAAAGTAAATGTGATAAAATAATTTAATTAGAATGTACAAATTAAATGTTAAGTTAAAATTATTATCAATGAAAACCTGCAATAATATATTAATAAAAGAAAAAGTAATTTTTCAATAATTCGAAAAGAGTAAGAAATTTAATTAAATGAATTGATTCATTTTTAATTGAAAAAAATAATATATTCACTATTTAACAAATATTGCATTATTACTAGTATATTATTGATATTTAATATTTATTCGTATTCTATGTGCATGATGTTGTTATAAATAATATGCAGCAATTATGAAGAATGTTTATTTCGATATTATTAAAAATTATAGCCACTAATTGGTAATAGCATGAAATAATATTTTTTTTAAACACATCACAGAACTTTAATGCAACTTAATATATTTCATAAAAAAATATTGTTACATTTATTAACAACAATTCATCTTTTTTACATTTAAATTACTTTTTTTATAAGCTGTACTTAATATATTTCATTGCTTTATTAATAAAATGTAAACTATTATTACTCTATATTATGGTTCAAAAATAAATTAGGGTATTGAACTTAAATTGAATTAACAAAACTTTAACTATAATTAAACCATCTTTAACTATAAAGACGCCCGCTGCAAGCAGACATGGATTCTTCCCACCTTCCTAACGTCTATTGCAAAATATATAACGCCAATTTCACCCGTTGTTTCTTTAAAGACAACTTTTAATGCGAATATCAAAGAAAGTGTAAATTGAAACA
This sequence comes from Caerostris extrusa, assembly GCA_021605095.1. Lineage (NCBI taxonomy): Eukaryota > Metazoa > Arthropoda > Arachnida > Araneae > Araneidae > Caerostris > Caerostris extrusa. Next base: position 28,431 of record BPLR01000276.1, read on the forward strand.
ATTTTGCAGTGTTGACATAGCTCAGGTGAAAGAAAGAAATATCTTTTAAAAACGAAGTTTTATGCAAAAATAAAAGTTTTACTTTTTAAAAAATTTAGGCGATTTTTTTTTTTAACTTCGAGGTCAGTCTGTAATTTAAATTATTAGGAAAGATTGGAACGCAAGAAAACAAGACGAAAATTCAGAATTGAACGTTTGATTATTTGGAGATTTAAATGATTATCCTCTTGAATTGAGCGGCTGGATGGCCAATTGGTTAGCTCTGGATTTTGATACCACATGCTTGAGGTTCGAATCCTGGCAGTGGCATGGATGTTTGTGAGTGGTTCGGAATCCCCATTAAACGGTAAGTCCCGGTATAATTAGCCCAAAGTGTGCAAATAAAAACGATCGTAGAGCGACAAACCAAACAGACATATTGGAATTGGATTGTCTGAGAAAGAAATATGAAAAGTCAGGTTCTACAAAGGAAATAAAAAGTATAAAAATGAAATTAGTAAGATTCTAAAATTGCTATTTGCAAAGTTTCGTGTAAAAAAGATTTGTAGCTTAAAAAGCAGTTATCAGTTCTTGATAATAAGAAAATTTTGAAACTTATAACTACCAGTATACCAACCAAAAAATTACCAGTTTACTCACCGAATAGTAAAATAAACAAGTGTAACGAAGTTTGAGGTTGATTTTAATACTCAGAAAAAAAGAAACTACGATTACCTAAAGATGTAGATTTGATGAAGGCAAATAATATAATGGCTTTCATCTCTACATTGAAATATGCAATATTTTGTAGACAAAAAAAAAAATTAACTTATATCTTCTGGACGGCAATAACTACTGCTGGCATGACTTAAAGCAATAATTTAGTAAATTATCTGACAGGCAGTTGGTTCTGTTATGGTATGGGATGCTTTTTTATAAATATATAGGAAAAGGCAATCTACAAAGCATTATTGCTAAATTAAGTTGGATAGTTTATCAACGTTTGTTGTACGGAAGTTTCATACGCTTCGAGCCCTTTTAAGAATGCTATAATGGAAGTTCCAACAATAAAATCCCTTGCATCTCATTATGAAATCACGCAACTCCTACAACTACAGAATGTTTTATGACAAGAGATTGGGGATCCACAATAAACGCTAATCTAAGTTGCATTGAAAGTACGTTGGGTTGTTTGTCTTTCTAACCTATACAAAAACAATGTTATTCAACAAATGAATTGAAAGTCATCATTATGGAGGAATACGATAACATTCCAGAATCTGTGTTTAGAAATTTGATTAAATCAAATCGTGTCTTTTAAAGTATCCGGAAATATTTCAACTAAATTTACTAAAACTTTCTTTTTGTACATCTGGCCTTACAAGTTGGTAACAGGTATTTATACCACTTTTTATATTTTATTGTTGTTTTATGTTTTCTAAATGAACATATTACACATAATTGAGGATAACTTTTATTTAAAACTTCGTGTACCGAATAGAATAGTTTTAATTTTGATGAAAGTATTTCCTTATTTACCCGCATAGTAAGATGTAAGGTGGTCTTTATACTGTCGTAACATATCGTATTCCATATTGAACAAATTAAAATTATTTTCTCGTATCAAGAATATTGAACGTTGACCATTTTTTTTCTAAAGAATATTGATTTAAAAAATTCAGGAATCAACGATATAATTGATGTTTAACATTATGCTTACTATCCATCGAATTTTTTTTTTTTTTTGAGGAAATATTTGAAAAAAATTCCAACTTATTACACAAGCATCTCTTTATTTGTTTCTTTTCAAAGTTACCTACCATGCGTATTTTGATACAGCCCATTTACTTTATTGAAAATCCAGAAATGGCAAATATCTTTGACAGTGGGCACCTTCAAGACTTTCATAATAACCCTCTCTATTTTAATATAAACGTAATTATAATAGTACAAGAAAAAAATACACTCACACGAGGTTTTAGATAGTTTATTTTATAGTTACTGTGCTTATAAAGTATAAATACTGCAATTATAAATTAATTATTAACATATATGGGTTTTGTTTTTAACTTTCTTCTGATTTTCGCTCATTATCTAATGTATTTTTTGTCCTATTTGGCCTCTGAGATTTGTTAGATCTCTTTGTTACAACCTACTTTTCGTGATTATATTTTAATAGTTTATTCCTTTAGGCGTTAATAATGTAAACAAGCCTTTAGGCATTAATAATGTAAATATTATTCGCATAATGATGTCTCCTATTTTTCTATTGTCCTCTGGTTGTGAATCAACCGTTAACATTTTCATATCAACCACAAAAAAAGTAAAATCTCGTGGTCTTATACTTTTGTTGCAGACTTTATTTTATTCATTGACATTATGTAAAATTAGGTTCTTTTTATTACGTAAAGAATATTGTAATTTTTCCCAGTTTTTATAAAGAATTTCGATTAAAAACATTTAAAGAAGTTGCAGTTATGTCAAATGTTAATACTATATATACATTTAAATTAAAGTACAAATGTCCATTTTTAATTAGCATTTGATGTGAGCAATCATTTAGTAATATCGGATAAATATAATTGGATGCCCTCTGCGAAAACAATTCGAAGTTCTGGATCTCTAATTTATATCTGCATTGTTGTCATTGCAAAAAGCAGTACCTGTAAGTAGAACCATGTGATATTTCATTCATTGCTATGGTTACTAAATCTCGATATTCTGATTTCAATCCCATCCACCAAATGAAATCCTTTTCTTCTTTAAATTTGAATTCTAACATTGTTATTTCTCTCATGTCAATTAACTGTTCATGCGATGCAATCAAAAGATGATATATTTTTACATAGGTTCCAGATAAGCACTCGTAAGTGATCGTGGGTTTACATGTTTGACGTACCCCATATCCCAAGTATCACTTTGCGTGCTCCACTTTTGTGATCTACTGGTCTAGAAGAGAATTTGGAACACTCCAAAGTGACGGTGCAACTGTCAATGTAATTCATCGTCACAACCACCACTTAGTCTACTTATTTTTAAAAATAGTAATTGCATCGTATTCCAACAAACACATTTTTAATTTTTTATATTTATTAGCACGTGCTACAACTGTGCATAAAAAAACAAGCTTTGATTAAAAATTAAATTAAATTTGCAGTAAATGAAATCCTAGAACAAAGAAGAAATTAGCTTTGAGAAATGAAATTTATGCAAAGCAATTATCTAGGTAGCATATTTATTTGAAGTTTCAAAATCGCAGGTTAAAGTTTGCTCTAGAAGAGCTATTTCAAATGTGATATGGTGATATATTAATATCGTAGTATTCCAGTTTTGTGTTCAAGTAACTGTATTATTCAAGTTTTTTGAATGCATGCATACAAACGAGTATGCATTGTGTCATATAGATGTAATATATCGTTGTGTGGGACGAATTTCCATGTCTGGTTGTTGAGGAAGCTGGATTTGTCGTCCAATAATGCCCATATGTGCTCAATGGGAGAAAGATCTAGCATAAAAGAAAGTAGTATTTAGAAAGGAAGTTTGGAGACGAACTTTTTCCTTCTGGAAAAAAACGCCCCTTGGAATAAAGAACAAAAATTATAGCATAATCAGTTCAATCACTTGGAACAACGACAAGAATGCTCCTACTGTCTTAGAAAATTGCTCCCCATGCCATAGATCCTGGTGTAGGTCTAATGTGTCTACGACCGACTCAGATAGAATGGCAAATGGGCTCCTTCTACCCAACATACGGCCGTGACTGGCACCAAGACAGAAATGACTTTCATCTTGGAACTCAACATATCTGCACTCCCCCTCCATTGAGCTCTAGCTTGAAACCACTGAAGTTGCAGTTTTTGGTGATTTGGAGTTGATGATAGTAATACTAGAGGTCGTCTGGTTTGGAGCTGTCCCCTCCAGCAATCGATTTTTAATCGTTCGTTTTGTCACTATGGGTCCAACATTAACTCGAAACTTTGCTGCAGATAAAGTGATGTCCTACAGATATGTGGTGAATGAATGTGGTGATTCCCTCTCAGTAAGGATCTGTTTTATGCAGGAATATCAGTCTTCTTGAGACAGTATTTTCCCGGGGCCACTACAATCAATAATCATGCCCAGTGAAGACTTTCCCGCCAGTCCTGTTTGAGAAAAGGAATTCACCTTTTCTATTACATCAACACGGGCTATTGTTGAATTGACTGACCAAGTGCAACAGGCATTAAAGCCCATCTCACAAAAAAAGGACTTACGACAATGCATGTGTATTTACATGCTTGCGTACAAAATCATTGAGACTACAATGATTATTAATGTACCACCATTTCACATTAGGAATGGCCCTTTAGCTTTTATTTTAACTTGTGGCCTTAAAACTTTAATCAAATTATTATGTTAAGACAAATAATAATTTGATTAAATTTTATCCAACTAATTTTTTCATGGTGTTGAGATTTTCTTTTCCACCAGTGGAGATTGAAATGTTTTACGATTTAAATTTGTGTTCTTTACAGAAAAGCTGAATGTTATTTTAAATTCTTTTTTAAGAACATTCTGTTATAGTACCACATTTGATGAAAAATCTATTTTCTGCATATAAATTTTCCGAAATAGAATAAAACATGAGTGAAAGATAGGCAATATTTTTTATTTGTACCAATGATTTGATTTATTCTGAGAAAAGTCTGAACTTTTAATCGTATGTTACAAAGATAAGGTTTATGAACTTACTTTCAATGAAATACACTCATGTCCATAAATTAAGGATAATGAAGTTCAGGCAAAGAAAGAGACAGAAGCAAAACAAATTTGACTTATTTGTAAAGTCTATTTATTAAACAAAAGGTAAAAAAGAGCAAAAAAGATGCTATATGTTTGACATAATTAATAAAAATTGCGATTTTTACTCCCTGGAGCAAATTTCAAAAAAGAACCTATTTACAAAAAACAGTATAACATGGTTAGTATGATGGTTAAAATGGAGTATGTCTCCCGGACGATGCAATACAGGCCTTACAACGCCTACGCATGCTGAGTATCAAATTATCAATCTGATCTTGGGGAATATTACACCACTCATCATGCAATGCCCTCGAAGTTCCGGTTGACAGGTGGGAGGGTTGACGGGCTGCAATTCGTCAGCCAAGTATATCCCCACATGCTCTATTGATTCAAGTCCGGTGAGTATGCTGGCCAATACATACAGGTGATATCCTCCAATTGAAGGCATTCGTCTACAATGTTTGCACGGTGTGGACGGGCGTTGTCATCCATAAACAGAAATTCAGCACCCATGGCGCCCCGAAACAAACGTACATGTTGTTCCAGAATGACATCCAGATAGATGTGGCCTGTCATCGTTACACTCTGAACATGCAGGTCAGTTCTGGAACCAAGAATAATTCCTCCCCCAAACGAGCCATCCTGCACCACCGTAACGGTGCCGTTCAATGGTGTTCTCTTGGTGGTAACGGGTACCTGGCGCTCTCCATATGAAAGTCCGGCGAGAATCAGACTGCAAACTAAACCTGGACTCGTCGGAAAACATCGCACAAGACCACTGTTGCGGTGTCCACAATGCATGCTCTCTACTCCAGGTTAATCGCAGGCGACAGTGAGTTGCGGTAAGTGGAACACATCTGAGGCCGAGCATATAGACCAATGTGCCCTAAGCGTCTGTACACGGTCTGTCTTGAAACTGTCGTACCGGTAGCTGAAGAGAGCTGACGAGACAGGTCTGATGCTATGCTCCGTCTGTTTCTTTTGGCAGTAACTGCTAAATACCGGTCCTCATTCGGCGTTGTAACTCGGGGGCGACCTGGGCTGTAACATTTACTCATATTACCATCATCTTGGAATCGTTGCCAAAGCCTGGAGATGACACTCTGGGCGATTCCAAGTTCCTAGGATACTTCCAGCTGGGTACGTCCACATTCCAGTCGTCCGATAATTCTACCACGTAAAAATCCTCCAAATGCTTCCTTTGTGCCATAACTATGCGGTTAGTGCACTGAAAGGCTTTAAAGCACTTGTGAACAATTTTACTTCTTTGCCACCATTCCTTATATACCCCTCTCTTACAGTCTTGTCATTGTGACGTACTATCCGCGCCATCTGGTGGTTTTCTGTAATTTGCATATTCTTCTTCAAGATGTGTGTGATAATTCTACAGGTGAAATTTTTATTTTAGAGTTCAATTTCTGTGTGATTCTGAATTATCCTTAATTTATGGACATGAGTGTATATAGGAGAGTTTTAGCAGCAAATTGCATTCAAGTTAAAGAAGTTCTGTTATTCTTTTACAGCTATATCAGATGAATAAATGTAAAATAATAGTACTTTTCTTTTAAGTAATCTTGAAAATTCCTCTTAAGTAACCTCTTGAAAATTTGCTTTTGTACATACATGTTTATAGAAATAGTTAAAATAATTCAGAATTCCTAAAATAAAAGCAAACGTTAGTTTCTACAACAAAATATTTTATTTAAAGCATGTTGTTTACTGAGATAAAAGTTCACATTTAAAAGTGAATTAAACAATGAATTTTGAATGTTTTATTATACGTTAATGAAGTCTCTTGTCTAAAGTATATCTTTTAAATAAGTTAGGATTTTGAGTTGTTTCATTTAGAAGACTATTGTTTAAAGTAGTTTTAATCAAGTAGATTTTAAATTTTTATCTAATCTTGTTTTCTGCCTAAGCTTGTAATAAGTACGAATAAAATATGAACTGGGAATTTCGTGAATCTAAAGCTTTTTTAAATTGACGAATAAATAAAAAAAATTGCTTAATTACTTAATTTTGAATCTTAAGTTTGATATTTATTAGAAAAATAAAACTTTTATTGTGTCTAACATTTATGTATTTTTTGTAATTTTTAAAATTTTTTAACTGTAAAATGTTTTATAAAACAAGTAATATAAAAATTTTTTTTTTTCAAAGTCAATTCCTACTTTTTTTCATTATATTGCAGAAAATTCCATTACAAATAAAGTTGAAATTTTCCTCTTACATCTGGCGCCATCTATTATTAGATACACGCAATTTAAATCTAAAAAAAAACTAAAATTAATTAAATATAATTAATGAATTAATATTTGAAAAAACTGTATTAACATCCAGTGGCATCCACTACAAGTATAAAAAATGTATTTGAACCTGAGTGGATGAATAAAAAGTATTTTACTGACGTTTAAAAATTTGAACAAGAGATATATAGGGAGAGTGTGAACTAATAGTAGGAATTTAATAAGAAAAAAATATTGAAAAATTGTTGATCTACACACCAGATATCAATATTCACTAATCCGAATATACTTTTCAGTTAACATAAAAAGAAGATTTTAAGCTGTAAAAACATTCATTTTTCTAAAAGGGAAAAAATGTTTTTTTTTTCTATCTTTTCAGATTTAAGAACTGGAATTTAATATAAAAAAATAATCGAAAATTGAAACAGTAATACTACAACATGAGCCCAGATCCAAGAAAAGTTTTCCCTATCCATTGCAATTGTTGTAGTATGCCTCCAAGGGTTTCATTCTTTTTCGTTTGCTTCTGCACGAGTTTTTAACACTTATTACAACTCAACTCAACTCCACTCTTTCTTTTCTATCAGCAGACGATAGTCGTACCAATTAGGAACGCAGCCTTCTGAGATAGAGAACGATTTAAATCTTTTTCCAATTTAAAATTGGAAAAAAAAATCTCTGGTTTTAGAAAAGTTTGTTGAATTGAAGGATTTAAACTCTTTTTTTCTTTTTCACTAAAATTCTATAAAAAGGGCAATTGTTAAATTTGTTCCTCTAAGAATTTTTTTTATCGTGGTTTCCTTCTAAAAGAACTTGGGCTTCCAGGGTCAATAAAATTTGTTCTTAAGTAATTTTTTTCTTCTTCTGAGTGTAGAATAAAATTTATGGTTTCAAGTTCCACCCTGTTCTAAGATTTATTTAGTAATGAAATAAATTTTCTGCAACTGCTAGACAATTGATGATAATTATATGTTGATGGTTATAAGACTATCTTTAAAAGAACATTATTTTGATTTATTATTAATATTTTTCATTTTTATATCAATAAAGAAAAATAATTTAAATCGCTGCATTATTCTGAAATGAAATAAATATATAAACATTTAAGAAGCTTTTTTTTTTTTTCAAATAAAACCTAGTTTTTAAATTTATTAAAATCGTTTTCAAAGAAAATTATTTTAATAAATAACAAATGTAAGATTAGTGCAAACCAAGAAACTTAGTGAAAACTATAGCTATATGGAGTATATACTAGATATGTCTTTATATGTGAAATTACTTATTTACGGTAAAGTGTGCCTGGATTTCAAATGAGATTAACCACTGCGCTGCTAGCGAGGAATTTTGGAAATTAGAGATTTTATTTCGACATCTGTATCGATAGAAAAAACGTCTGTTGCAAAAGTGCAGGGTGTCAGTATAGAATGATCATCTATATACTTGTACCTTCATCGTATTGCTCATGTCTTAACCACATTATTAACGATACAGTTATGACACAACTAAGATTTTAGACTTAAATCTGCAATCATCAACAATTGTGAAATATGGTATACAAATTTGATTGAGAAGTATAAATTAGAATTTGGGAAAGCTTGTCAGATAGCTCATCAATAATCGAGGAGTATTGATTGTACGAGAAATGCCTTCATTGCTATCAAGGAATTTCTAGATGACTTGTCCATATACGTTCTATGTGGTTCCAACATAATAGTTCCTTGCAACATCGTGTAGCAAAAGTTTTGTTGTACAATTTCAGACATAAGATCACCGGTTATGGAGGTAATATGGAGTGACGTTCAAGGTCAAGAGACTTAAGACTTAAATTCATTGAATTTCTTCTTTGGAGGTTGCCTAAAAGACCAGGTATATGCATTGACATAGCATAATGTTAATAATCTTAAACACCAGATTATCCACAATATTTAAAAGGTTATAGGGAGTTTAACGAAACGTTCCATTTTCGAGGACAAATATGTATTGGTGTCAATTATTGACCCATTTCAGAAATTGCTGATAAGTAATAATTTGTAGATACATTACTTTAAGTTTTCTTTTTCTTCAATTCCTTCTATTAGCTCACACTCTCCCTATATATATATCTTGTTCAAATTTTCAATCGTTCATAAAATACTTTTTATTCATCCACTCAAAGTTCAAATACATTTTTTGAACTTGTAGTGGAGGATACTGGATGTTAATATAATTTCTTTCAAATATTAATTCATTAATTAAATGTAATTATTTAATTTCAGTTTTTTAGTTTTAAGTTGCATATATCTACCAATAGATGGCACTAGATAAACTGAAAAAAATGAATAAAATTATTTATAAAGGACTTTCTGCAATATAGTGAAAAAAAGTAGGAATTGACTTAATTTTTTTTTTTATATATTACTTGTTTTTAAAATGTCCTTCGTTTGCACCAATATCTTACAAAAACTTTAGCTTTATTGATTAATTTGCATTAGTTTTAAAATATTTTACTTTATCACTCATTTAATAGTGACTGTGTTTGGATAAAGTAGGATTTGCAATTCAGGGTTTCTGAGTAAATTATAAATGTATGAAGAAAGTTATTTTCTATTAAATCAGTGACACTTGAAACTTTCCCAACTGAAGTCAATTTTAGTTTTTGAGATAAAATCCTTAACTTTAACATATGACAATAAATGTGCTGCAGTCAGCCATAGTTAATAATGCATTCCTATTTTACTACAGTTTGAAGTTACTTACTCAACTAGACCTTTCTTTGATGGAAGGAATTTCGGGGTTTAAACATATAGTTTTAAGCTTTGTATATGGAACTCAATGAAAGTTAAACATTTAAATTTTTATTATATTTAAATTTTAGGCAAATTTGCTTCTTATTAATAACTATTTAATTACTACATCTATATTTAATAAATTCATAAAGGCCTTTTTATACAAATCAGATAAAAAAATATTTCAGCTAGAAAGAAATGATTACATTAAAATAGAAATGCAGTAGATTTTGAAAAATATTGTTAGTTATAAAATATTTATGTTTATTAACCTGAAACATAGGATATGATTACGTTTATGAACCTGATTCCTACCTTATTACGTTTATTAACCTGATAGGATCTAATTACGTTTATTAATCTGATGCGTATGAACCTGATTATAGTAGCCAAGCGTAACTGAAACACCATGAATATTTTGACGTCCAATTTCACACAGATGTCAAGGACAGTGCCAGCAATCTAAAAAAGAAAAATAATTGAAATTCCATAAGCCCGGGAATTTTAAATTGAAAATTGGTCTTACGTTTTGGACACAGTAGTATTCTAACCGAATTATAGCTTTTCTGGGACTATATATCTATCACTTGTAAAATAATGTTAGAAAATGTTTAAATTTATCACACATATTCACGGGATAACTCGAGAAATTTTCAAGTGTAAAAATGGTAGTTTTTAGATTCAATCCATTTGATAGGCTTCAAACACAACCAAATTCAAAACCTCTTTGTTAGGGTAATAAACATAACAAGGTTCATATGCATCAGGTTGATAAATATATCCAGGTTCGTATGCATCAGGTTGATAAACATAATCAGGTTCGTATGCATCAGGTTGATAATTGAGTATTCCAAATTCTAGTTTAGTCTAAATAATATAATGTAGCTTTACGTACCGTATGTGGCATCTTGTTGCAGTTTTGCTGTATCACTAGATAATTAAGAGAGTCAATGTACACGATATCAGAAGATAAAATAAATTTTGTGAATTTAATATTAATAATGAGTTTTTAAGCAAAATGTTTTGCTAAAAGAATGTCGCCGTCTAAGAAGAATTTTAAGAATTAACGAACTACATTCGGATATTGTAGGGGAGATAATTTTGTAAATTCAGTTTCAAAATCCATTTGTGTATACGAAACTCTTTGTCACAATCCAAACTTTTTCCAAAAAGAGATTGAAACACATGTCATTATTGAAGATAATTTTTTTCCGGTAGTACGTTACTAATAGTTCACATGTGGAGTCTATAAAAACGAACATATCTAAACATTTTAGGGGCAGGAACAGCATTGTAGATAAGACTTTGGGTTTCTAAATTAAAAAGAGTCGAACATTGTCTTAGGGCGCCTAATGGTCGAGTGGCGCAGATTTCGAGTTCAGTACTGACGGTGCCATGGATGTTTGTAGTACTTCGGAATCCACTTTGAGCCATAGGTTTCGGTCTAATAGGACTGCAGAGCTTTGGCGCAGGGCTATCAAACCTACCCGTAAAAAAGAAAATATCTCATCTTTCTGAATCAGCCAGTAGGCAAATGGCCTTGGCCCACCACTTGGCTGTTCCACCATTGAAGAAGAAGAAGCAGCAGCAATGTCTTATCTAAGGCATCCGTGTCAATGACAAGGATGTGAAAGGTCTACTTACTGGAATAAGTGCATACCTGAAGAATTAAAAGAGAGTACAAACTATCATATGCTACCTTTTATAGTATTCGTTCGAATTTTGATGATGCATTTGGACTCTAGTATGATAGACCGCCTTGGTTTCCCTTAGGTAATGCTCAAATCGGTATGTATTTGCTGTTCTAGTAGTGAATAGAAGATATATATCAATACTGTAGTGGTGGTATATATTTGCTGTTTCAAATTGTCCACTCTCTGAAAAATAACAGCAATAAATTTTTTATCATCATTATTAGGAGCACAACCACCCATGGTGGGGGCCAAGGCCGTATGCCTATTAGTAGATATCGAGATAGATATTTTCTCTTTATGGAGTAGGTTGTCAGCCTTACGCCCAACGCTCTACAGTCTTATTAGATACTTAGACCGTTATCTTTTATGCCATAAGGGAGCACTGATGGTATTCACTTAGCACTACTCGGGGGCCACAGTAGCTTGCAGATGTGCTACTGACGTGAGGAATACTACCCCCCCGCAAAGCTCTACTATTTTATTAGACTGGGACCTAAGGTTTAAAGTGGATTCGAACCACTACAAACATCCAGGGCATCTCCGGGCCTCGAACCCGAAACTTGTGGTCTCGAGCGCCAGAGCGCTAGTCACTCGGCCATCAGGCTCTCAATTTTTATAATCCATATTTTAAAATATTTACAAAATATAATTGCCTTATACCAGTTTTTTATTTTATTATGTCACAAAATTGGGAATATAAAAAAAAATTCAGACCTATTCGATTACAATGTCAAGGCTATTCGACCTATTCTATTTATTCTTTAAAATGATTAATGATTTTTTTTTAGTAGTTTTTTTTTTAATTACTGTGCTCAGAACAAACCTTTTTTTATCATTCAAAATATAAATTGAAGAGTTATTAATAATAATGAATTACTCTTTATAAAGTTCTTATCAAAATTATGAGATAAATCATTGAAATAAAAATCGGAAAATACTATTCAAATGATTTTTCCCTTAATTGAGTAAAAAGCTTCTGTTTCGAGAAAAAAGGCATGGCAATTAAATTTATTAGAAATACTTGTTTCATGTTTTTCTCCACTGAGCTGTTTAACCGATAGAATCGACACAACCGAGATAGTTGATAACGAACTGAATCCGGAAGGGTGTGGTGATACTAAATTCTGGTAATTGTGACTGTAACGGATGGGATAATTTATACAGAAAACGACTTGTTTGAACTGCGACCTTTGCATATGGATTGCTAAATGGGAAATCTGTTAGCGTTGTCCTTTTTGTATTAATGACATAGTTTCGATAATGGTTTCTTTAATGTGTGTGCATTGCTGGAAAAAAAAAAAAATTTTTTTTTTTTTCATTTTGCTTTCGGTAAAATAATTGTTATGATAGTGATTTCTGTCCGTAAGATTTACAATAGGGATGCACCGGTTGTTATTTACCTTTTACGTTTCTAGTAAATTATTTTGTCAAATGTAAGTTTTATTTAAATTGATTCAAGTTATTCTTTTGAAAAATTTTTTTGATTTTGATCAATGATTAAAACGTGAACAAAATTCAATTTTAATTTAATAAAAAAGTTGACATTTAAATATTAGAATTTTTTTATATAATATTATCGATATTATTGTTAACTAAAGATTAGTACCTTCGCCAATAACGTACCAATAGGAATGCAGAATATATATTTTTATTTCTACCATGTTTATTGTTAAGAACAAGTATCATTGTGAAATTGTAATGCATAAAATCTATAATAAGGAAAATGTATTAAAATGCTCAAGGCTGCATAGGCTGTTATTCTATTAAAATGCTTAAGCTTATTCGACCTATACTATTAAAATTCTGAAGGCCATTCGACCTATTCTATTAAAATTCTCAAGGCAATTAGACCTATTCTAGTAAAATTCTCAAGGCCATACGACCTATTCTAGTAAAATGCTCAAGCCTATTCGACCCATTCTATTAAAATGCTCAAGGTCATACGACCATTCTATTAAAATGCTCAGGCCTGTTCGACCCATTTTATTAAAATTCTCAAGGCTATTCGATTTATTCTATTAAAATTCTCAAGGCTATTAGATCTATTCTAGTAAAATTCTCAAGGCCATTCGACCCATTCTATTAAAATGCTCAGGCCTGCCTGTTCGACCCATTCTATTAAAATGCTTCAGGCCTGTTCGACCCATTCTATTAAAATGCTCAGGCCTGTTCGACTCATTCTATTAAAATGCTCAGGCCTGTTCGACCCATTCTATTAAAATGCTCAAGGCTATTCGACCCATTCTATTAAAATGCTCAAGTCTATTCGACATATTCTACTAAAATACTTAAGTCTGTTTGAGCTATTCTTTTAAAATGCAAATCTGAACAACCCTTTTTAGCATGAATATAAAAGAAATTATATGAATAAAATCTATGAAATTACGAATTCTATGAAAATAATCTCTTTGCGCTTAATTTTTTTTATGCAATTTAACCAAATATTAAAACGTATGCTTAATTAAAGTAAATATTATAAAGTTATTGATTGGTTATTGGTTCAAGTTAATTATTGATTAATTTTTTTACACGGTATTCTTGTTTATTAATAGGAATTAAAATAACTACACACATTGATATTTTTAAGTGTTTATTTTGTACAGATTGCGTTCAAGTTACAGACTACACAAAGCATAGTTCCTGTTTTAAAAGTACCTTATATTTTTATGTGCCATCGGTAATCTAGAGAAATTGGGGACACCTTCTTTTGTAGGAAAAGCATATGTACAAACAAAAGTGTCATTTGGTTAATTTATTAAGATTATTTAACCTTAAATGATGTGTCATTATATTTTTAATATTATCATTATTTAATATTATACCTCAAGGATAACTAAAATTATTAATTGTTTTGAAATTATAAAGATATCTTTATAATTTCAAAAATTATTAATTGTTTTTCAAAAAATTTAATTTTAGTTATCCTTATAATTTCAAAATAATTAATAATTTTATTATATAATTTGTTAATAAATTATATAATTTCAAAACAATTAATAAAATTATCTTTATAATTTTAAAACAATTAATAAAGTTATCTTTATAATTTCAAAAAATTTATTTTAATTGTCTTTATAATTTCAAAACAATTAATAATTTTAGTTATCTTTATAATTTCAAAACAATTAATAATTTTAGTTATCCTTATAATTTCAAAACAATTAATAATTTTATAATATTAGTTTTTCTTTATAATTTCGAAACAATTAATAAAGTTAACTAAAATTATTAATTGTTTTGAAATTATAAAGATAAGTCTTGTAAATGTTAAAATTAAAGTTTTATTGGACAAATTTTATATGAAAAAAAATTTATTTAAAAATATTTAAAAAAAAATTGTAATTAATAAATCGGAAATATATCATTGCAATTATTATAAACAATTCACGTTTTTATTTTCAACATTCCTGTTGTCACAATAAAACCATATTACTACTAAGTTAAGAAGTAACATAAATATAAATCAGATTCTAGAAGAAAAGGGTGAATCTAATGAGAGAAATCATGAAATTTAAACTTTTTCGAATTTAATTTACAAGTGCAAATGCAATGCAAATATACAAAATTTTAATAATAATAAAAGCCTTACACGCAACAATTTATTTCCAGTGTGGCAGCATATGTATCTATGTAAAATTTGCATTTTGTGAACAAAACAGATAGTAAATATTGATACATCTAAACACAATGGCTTCCCAAAATTAAAAGATTTATACATTTGTTACAAAATGTTTGTGTTATGCTATTTTGTTACGCCAGTACTTCTATGTTTATGGCATTTATGATAAATTTGTCATCTTGTTTAAATTTTCTATTTAGATTAATTGTTAAACCATCCGTGTTTTAAGTATGAAATCAATACATAATTTAATCGATGATATAGTATACTATAGAATATAATTAGTTATTATTATTTGTTTTTAAAGCAGTGTATTGTTAACCTCTTCAGGAATTATTTCTTATAGTGAAAAAAATGACTTACTTTTTTTGTTTTATTAAGATTTTATTCATTTTATATTGATAGGAATTAAAAAAAAAAAAATGGGAAAAACAATAAAAATGCACCAAATACTATAACGTCCACATTTGTAGCCGTTGAGGGTTAATAATATTTTATTAGGGAAATGATTTCATATAATCTTGGATAAATTATTCATTATTATTCCGGCATTAACTAGTAAAACTAGATATATTTATTATATCTAGTTTTGCTAGTTAATTCTGGTATTATTTTTCATCAAATATTAACGATTTGTTCAAATAATCCAATAACGCCGACAGTCGAAATACTACTTTATTATATATTCATATTCCAAACTGTAAACTGTAACCGAAAATACCGTGATCAGTGCAGTCAAACCATAAGATTTGTATTTTTCATGTTGAGATACTTTTTGGTGAATAATTTACTATCAAATTTTTATTCTTTTTATTAATGATAGTAATTATAATTATAAAAACCCAAATGTCCGCATATATGACCAAGAGGTTAATTTAATAACAATTTGTTGCATTTTTTTTTAAATGTGGCAAATGAAATAATAAAGTTTTCTACCGAAAATAAGTAGCTGAAAATATTTTTGAGATAAGAACCTCATGTTGTTTATATCTGTCAATTTAAGAGAAATATTGATTTTTTTAAAATATAACTTTTCGTTCTTTTAAAGTGCACTAAAACAAAATGCTTAATTAAAAATCATAACAATTTGCTACTTTTTTTCTCAAATATAACACATTAAATGATAAAACTTACTACCTAAAATATGTAACTAAAAATATTTTTGAGATAAGAACTTCTTATTGTTTATATCTCAATCAATTTACGGGTTTTCTTAGAAGTGAAATACTGATTTTTTTTTAAATATAATATTTTGTTCTTTTATAGCACACTAAATTAAAATAACTAAAAAAATTTCAAACTAATAAAATAAAAATTAATTATTGTATTAATGGCAATATTGAAACAGTCTTTATCCGTACAAATCCATAAATTATTTATGATTCTATGGTATTAAAACATTAATAAAATTTTGTTTATAAAAAATGTAGAGAATTTCGTTATAAAATAATTCCACCTCTTGCATTAAAAATATGTATATTTAAAATTGGAAAAACCAAAAAACAGAATAAAAAAATATTATAAGTATGTTCAATGCAAATTGTATAACAAATGCAAATTAGAGAATTTGTAATTATTATTAAATTACAAATTCAATTATAATGATGAAAATAAAATTACGATTATTATTAAATTTGTAATAATTATTTAATTTGTATTTATTGTAGAAATAATACATAAATAATAAATGCAAATAAATGAATAAATGCAGAGTAAAAAAGAAAATAAATATAAAAAAATAAAATAAATGCAATCAAAAAGAATGTATAATATATCCAAGCTAAATAATAATTTAATAAATAATAATTAAATAGATGCAAATTAACGAAACCCATTGAAAATATATGAAAACTGAGTAAAATAAATGCAAAAGATATTTAAAACATTGCATTCTTGAAACACATTCTGCATTTTTAATTTATTATAAGATTTATTTCAAAATAAGCGGAGCTATTCTTAGGTATTATTAACCTAATATTAATGTTGTATTTATGCTCATAATATTTTTTCATTTGCTCTAACAAGAAATGAAGAAAAAAAAAAAGAAAAGAATAGAATAAATAAATAATTAAAATAAGAAAAAAAATATTTGTTGGATACTACTGTTTTGAGTTTCTCGTGGAACAGTTTCAGAATTCTGAAGTAAATAATTATTAATGATAAGGGAATTTTTAATTCTTATACCCCTTGTATTTTACTTTCATAAATTAAAAAAAAAAACACATTTAATTTTTTTCTTTGTTTTAGCAAATAAAAAAAAAAAATGGTATGTTTAGAGAAATAATAACAATAAACAAACATTTTTTTTTCTTTCTTTTGTGGTGTTTTAAAATGCTATCAATAAATAAGTTTTTAAATTTTTTAAGGCACATCACCACTGAAATTTGATTTATATTTTACTTCTTATATCGTTCATTTTGATAGAATTACAGATAAATATAAATTGAAATCTATACATAATTCCATTACTTTACACTTGAAATAAAATTAACAAAAATCATTGTAATTATTAATGAAAAATTATTTCACAATAGTATTAGTATTTCTTTAATATCTAACGCGGTTTTTTTAAATTTGATGTACTTGCAAATGAGCTTAAAATTGTTTTTAGCATATTATATATTAAACTGTAATTGGCAAAAATATTTACAAACCAATTTGTGAATGCTTTTGTTTTATTATTAATATATTTACTTAAATATACCATCGAAATATATTCATTTCTAAAATAATATTTTGATAAGCGATTTTTTTAATAAAAAATATTTAGACTATTAGAAAATTCTTTCCTTCCTCATTAATCGCTTTCGAGTTTGAGAATTAAAACCAAAATACAAGAATAAAATTGTTTTAAGCATACTCAAAACAAGTAAATTTTTTTTATATGGCCTCTTTTATAATTTTTTAGCGATATTTTCTTAAACCTCACTTTCTTACCTTCTGTTCGTCAGACAAATTAAAAGATGAAGCCAGTCGTCTTCATTTGATTGTCATCTTTAATCATCCAATCATCTCCTCTTGAAATAAATTATTGTGGCTTCTATCAACAATTCAAATTAATGTGATATCAAGAATCCTTTTTAATTAGCTCATGATCAGCATTCATTAATACTCTCATATTAGCATTCACTGAAACTTTATATATTTAAAAAAAACAACTGAAATTAGTGTATTAAGTGATTGGAAGGTGAGATACACTTGTCTTTAAAATATTAAAAGGAAATGGCATCATAAAAATCCCAATAGCTATTTATATGAAATATGTATAACTATGTATGTACTTTTTAACGTCATTTTTTACTTTGTTCGTCAAACAAATTAAAAGTTGAAGCCAGTCGTCTTCATTTGATAGTCTTCTTCAGTCAATCAATCATCTTCTCTTCAAATAAGTTGTAGCTTCTATTTCAACAATTCAAATTAATACGATATCAAGACTCGATTTATTTAATTCATGATCAGCATTCATTAAAACTCTAATATTAGCATTCACTGAAACTTTGTGTATTAAAAAAAAATTTAAATTGGGGTATTGAGTGATTGGAAGGTGAAATTTACTAGTCTTTAAAATATTAAAAGGAAAATGTTATTATTATAAGAAAATCACAATGTTATTTGTATGAAATATGTATAAAAGTTGTATATTCAGTGATAATATATTTCTTTTGTTTAATTGTGAGTTTAATTTATTTTAAATAAATCAAATGTTTCACCTTAATTTTAAAATTTGACTAAATTCATTTTTAGTATGAATTATATGTTTTTTTATTTCAAATTTTGATCTGGACAGGATTTATTGATATTTTATTCTGAGAAAATAATCGTTAATTGTCTAAAATACATGATAAATGGAAACGTTTATTATAATAAAAATATCAATACGAACTTCTTTTTGGTTTTCGCAATTCAATTAATTGAACTCAGCACTCTAAAAAAGAAATAATTCCTTAACATAAAAAATCATTATTCAGTTAATTTATGCACCTATTTATATACATTAATATTTTTAAAAATAACTTATTTGCAATTTTTAATTGTCAAAATATTTTAATAAGATTTACCTCTTTTATTTATGAGCTTTATATGCAAAACGAGTGTATATTTAACATTATTCAACTTTTTTTTTTTTTGTTATAAAATTTTGATTTTTTTTTATGGATTTCGTACTCGATAAGTTTTATGTTATTTCTAAACACTTAGTTATTTTTTTTACTTACAGATTTTATATACCTTCAATAAGTATAAAAGCATATTGATTTCTATAAATGAAACAATAAAGATTATTAATAAATAATAACAATATAATTACAGATAACAATAAGTTTTTAAGTTTTTATATGATTTCTTTCATTAAGTTATATACAAAAAGTATATTGATTTCTATAATTGAAACAATATAATTTATTAATAAGTAATAACAATTTATAGTTATAGATAGCAAAGTATTTATATGCTTTCATTAAGTATAAAAGCATATTGATTTCTATAAATGAAACAATATAGTTTATTATATAAGTAATAACACAATTATAGATAACAATAAGTTATTATATGCTTTCATTATATGTATAAAAGCCTATTAATTTCTATAAATGAAACAATATAGGTTATTAATAAGTGATATTAATATAATTATACATAACAATTTTTAAATGCCTTCATTAAGTATGAAAGCATATCGATTACAATAAATGACACAATATAGTTTATTACTAAGTAATGACACAATAATTATAGACAACAATATGACTTCATTCAGTATAAAAACATATCAACTCCTATAAACGAAACAATATAATTTTTAACAATAAAAATAAATAAAAAAAAATATATAAACAATTATTTCATGAAATTTTCATTGTTGTTTATTTTCAATTTTTTCTCTAACAAACAATGATATTTTATGAATTTATTTTTTACAGGCAATGATCTAAATATGTATGGACATATCCATCACATCATGTTCTCTGCGTGTGTTATTGGCGTGGAATGGCCTACCTGTGATTTACACCTGGCGCTCGCCAAGATGTCAATTTGGCGCGCAACGGAGACGGCAGCGCGCGGCATTCTTTATGAGGAGTCCGATCACAAGAGCGGCACCGATGTGCCATGAGGGCTTTTGACGCCTCTTACTTGGCAGGTGGGATGGATGCTTACGCCCTCCGCGACAATGGCTCAGCCCCGTCGAGCCCCGCCACCACCAACGACATTCAGGAGGAAGATCAAGGTATTGCGCCCCTTTTTTAAATTTTTTTTTTTCTCTTTAGTTGAGTGCACAAAAAAAGTTTGGGATGCGTGGGAATTTTTGAAATTTTTCTCATAGGTGCAATTAATGATTTAAAAAATTGCAGTAGTTGGTTTTTTCAGGATTTGTTGCGTTGCGTTGCAGGTTGTTTGCTTTGTTTGTTCGAGATCCCTGGAAATTGTTGCTGGTGACTTTTTGCGCGTTTTGTGTTTGGTATAATTGTTTTCAGTTGAATTTTGTGTTATGTAAAAAATTGTTGAATTAGTTGAAGGATACATTTTATAATGTATTTCTTTTGATTTATCTATTTTAGTAAAACATATTTTTAAGCTTAGAATATTTTTTCTGTAATGTAAATGGTAAATTAAAACTAATCGAGAAGAATGATATAGAAGGAGAAGAAATTAAGTTTTGTATATATATATTAAAATTTAATAAATTAATTTAAAAAAAAATTAAATTAATTTTTTTAAATTCGAAAAAATTTTTATAATCAAAATTTTACAAAGAAACATTTTTTTTGTTACACTAATAAAGAAGCTTAAATTTTTTTCATCATTACTGCAATAAGTATCATCACGTTAACTACAGTTCTTATTTTTATAAAAATCCAATTTTATTTCATATATATTTTTAAAAATTTTTTTGAAAATGCGCAGCAATTTAAAAAAAAAAAAAAAATTATTATTGCAATTTTAAATAATTTTTTACCTAAAAGATTTGCTGTTAAAATTACTTGTTGAAATTTTTTTATTTCTAGATATGAAAAAAATAATAATAAATGTAGAAAAAAAGTATAAAAATATAACAAATAAATTATAGAGATGTTTTAGAATTTTTAAAATTTTAAATAGAAATGTAGATTTAGAAGTTGAATTTTTGAGATAGAAGTTAAAGAGTTGAATTTTACTAATTAAATAAATTAACTTGAAAAAATAAAGGCATGAATTTTATATATGATACAAATAGCAACTATGTATTGTCATTAATTAATTTGAACAGAAAAAATATTAATTTGATCTAATTTTAAAATTAAAAGCTATTTAAAAAATATATACCAATTAGAAAAACATTTTATCTCATACTTTAAATTATGCAATAATTTTATCTAAGCAAAATGCAAAGGAACATTTTGGGGGAGGGAAAAGAAGGAAAATGTTTTTTAATTTAAATGAATAATTACTGAAAGTTCTTCAAACAATTTGAATAATATTTTTAAAGTCGCAATAAAGAAATGAGTGACAAATACGGGACATGCATACACACAAGTAAAAAAAAAACGATCACATATTTAATGTAACTAAATTATATTTATTAGAGGTAAATATTATCTATATTATGTACAACTATATTAAAAAATTCAGAAAGGAAATTAAAAAAAGGTTTATTAAGTTTATGAAACATTTACATTTCTTTCTTGAGTATGAAGCTCAATTTTTAATTTTACAATTCTTAGTAAAAAAATTAATTTAATTTTTAATTTGATGTCATTGAAAATGGAATTTCAATTATTTAAAGAAGTTTTCTTTAATAAAATAAGTTGTGCGAGAATATATAATTATGTGAATAAGTCTACAAATTTAAGTATGCTCTTATTCAATTCGTTTAAATTTTTCAAAAAAATATGAAAATAATTTTTTAAATGAAGTTAATATAAATTAAAAGACTTTAATAAAAGTTTTTAAATACAAAACATATAAAATAATAATAAATTAAAATAATATTATATCTAAAAATTATTTATATTTTTTTTCATAATGTGCGTCAAAAATAAAAACCTTTAAAATGATATATTTTAAATAACCATTTAGATTTTTAAAGGTAATAGAAATCTTTAAGAAAAATAACATCAAATGCTTAAATTTATGTAATTCAAATTAAATAATATCAAATAGAAATTGATTTCGTTGATACAATAATGTCGTATGAAATAGTTAAATTTCACTCAAAAGAATGTATACTTATCTGTATAATTCAAATTTACCTTAAAGAAATATTAAGAAAACGTTTGGTATACCTCAAATAATAGAATTTCTAGAATTATTCTTAAATTTATGGCTTTCAATTAGATACCTTCACACATATATAACAAACAAAAAAAAAATACAGATATAATACATAATAACAAAAAATTCAAAGATATACTAGTCCCTTTATATATAGGACAATTAATAAATTTATTTCGGTTTTAAGTAAATTTAGTATGGAATTTAAAAACTAGTAATTAATAGTAAACTTAGAATGTAATGAACTAAATATTTAAATGTGTTTTAGAGAAATATATTCAACTTTTGTCCAACAAAATTATTTTGAATAGTAGAATATAGTTTGCTTATATGATACAACATTAAAAGTACAGTCTTCACAAAAAATGTAACATTTAAAAAAGAAGATATGCTTAGCGAATTTCTGAAAAACTATATTTTATTGGTATATAAGGCAATACAAGAGACAGAAATTGGTTGGAAGGGATGTTACTATATACTAAGATGTGCTGAAATTCAAAAGTGCTCTCACAAAAAAATACGTGAAATTGGCTCGTATTATTTACCATAAAAAATGTTGCAGAGTATACTCAAATAGGGAGCGTTTTTGTGTTATACCATCTTTTCCAATTTGAATTTCCTTTCTATGTAAGGGAATATAAACGGAAAAAAATTGTAATTCCGTTCCAATTTTTTTCTAAACCAATATTATTGAAATGTGTATGCATAGATAAATAAGATTTAGTTTTTGATAAGAGTGATGAAATGGCATGTATTTATGTTGTTAAATAAATGATGGTATAAATAATCTAAAATTAAATTTATTTTTTTCTTTAAAGAATTCTTGTTTAACTAAAGTTTATTTTGATTGATCATAGACATATTTTATAAATTGAAGTATCCAGTAATGATAGTGTTTTAATAATTTATACAAAAGTTGATAAAATTTATTTTTTTTTTATAAAAATATTTTCTTTATAAATAAGTTAAATTTATTTAGAAATTATTAAAAAGTTCATTCAAAAACTATATAAAAATTTATTTAAAAATTGATAAAGAACCATTTTCTTTTTGCAAAAAAATCATTTTTATAAATATGTCAAATTTATTCAAAAATTATATAAAAAAAAATATTCAAAAATTATGTAAAAAATTTATTCAAACTTTATATAAAACATTCATACAAAAATTATATAAAAAAATTAATTCAAAATTGATAAACAACTTTTTTTTTGTAAAAAATATTTTCCTTATTAATAAGTTAAATTTAGTCAATTATATAAAAATTTATTTAAAATTAATAAACAACGATTTTATTTATAAATAAGTTAAATTTATTCAAAAATTATATAAAAAATTGATGAACCACTAATTGTTTGCAAAAAAATTCTCTTCATAAATAAGCGTGTACATTTTTTACTAAAACAAATTTTAAAGAAAATATCTAAATATCTTGTTTTTGGCGTTACAAACTAATCAATTTCACAAATAATTCAAGCTGAATATAATTTTTTGCAGTTACATTACAATATAATGTAAGAATTACATTTTTTCATAATAAAGGCTAGACAATTTTTTATACTGCCTATGTGGTTTAAAATTCAAATAATCTAAAAGAAATACGTTGAAATATTTCATTCATACTAAAAATCCATTTTAGTTCTTAATAAGGAGTTATAAGGAGCCTTTACATAGAAAATATATGATTATGTTAACTTTTATGTAAAAACATTAGTTAATATACATTAAATTTGGGTTCTATTTAAATTTAAAAATGAAATTTAATTTTCTTTTTTAATCGATAAATATTGCTTTTTATTTCCATATTTGTTTATTTAAACGTATTTTTTCAATAAGAAAGAATTTTAGAAAGGATATATTTCAAACATATATCGATAGTCATATTTTTTTTGGAATATAATTTAAATAAATAAATAATAATTAATAGATACTGAAATTTATTGCAATAAATCTTACTATATTTACGAAGTTACTTACTATTTGAATTCAGAATTGCTCTCAGAAAACTGACTAGAGCTTTTTTACATAAGAAACGTCGGTTAAATATACACAAATACGGAGCTCTTTTGATATTTTACATTCTTTTTTGAATTTCATTTTTGCTTTTGCATAGTATAAATAGAAATTGGAAAAAAGGCGTAGTGCCGTTCCATTTTCTACAAAACAGAAATTTATTGAAATATGCATCCATAAATCGAAAATATTTACTTTTGATTATATATTTCAAAATAATAAATTTTATATTCAATTGATGAGGAGGCATTTTAAAATTATTATTTTTAAGTTAAAGTATAAAGATGAAATTTAAAATAGGCAATTTTAAGTTATAAGTTAATTAAAAGAAGTATTGCACATGTGAGATTAATAATAATATTTGAAAGAAAGTTTTCGGAACTGAAAATTCAATATTAAAAAGATGAAAGTTATCAAACAAAAAATTCAAAACATAATTAATTAGCATTCTATCACCAATTGGAAATATATATTTGATTTTATATTCGAGTATTTTACTAATTATCGAGATTCGTGTATTTTACTAATTAACATTTTCTTTTTTTCTTAAATTCAATATTTTTTTTTTTGGAAGGAAGATGTCTTTTTAAATAAAAATAATAAATAAAAATTCTTAAATTCTGAAGGATCTTAATCTTAATATTTAAAGAAAATAAAAAAAGATTTACTTTTTGTTGTTTCACACTTTATTAAATTTAACCGACAACAATTTTGCGGGTGTGATAAAATAGTAAATTTACAAATTATATTTAAAATTAAATTAAAAATATAAAATATAATTAAAATTAATATTTTGTTTTCACTTGTATGGTATTTGAGCAATAGTAGCGAATTACGAATGACAGTATGGATGGTTTTTGAATATTAATTTTAAAAACTAATAGCTACTACTACTACTAATGATGATGATGAAAATAATAATAATAATACTAATCAAACTTTAATAAACTTAATAATACTAATACTAATAATCATATAATAATTACTTAATAATTTATAAATAATAATAATAATTATTATTAAATTAATAATTTATTTAATAATAATAATAATCACACTTTATTAAATTTTACTGATAAACAGTTATGTGAGTTAGATAAAATAATAAATTTATAAATTATATTTAAAATTAAATTTAATATAAATTATAATTAATTTTTGGTTAATTACGAATAATTGGCGAATTACGAATGGCAGCTTGGATGATTTTTGAGTTCTAATTTTTAAAAGCTAAAAAACACTAATAATGATGATGATAATTACTGCTTAAAATAATAATAATAATAATAACCACACTTTAATATATTTAATAATAATAATCATTATTTAATAATTTATAAATAATAATAATTATTATTATTAAATTAATAATTTATTTTATTATAATAATCACACTTTATTAAATTTAACTTATAAGCAGTTATGCGAGTTAGACAAAATAATAAATTTATAAGCTGTTTAAAATTGACTTAAAATAAAATTTATAATTAAATTTATATTTTATTTTCACTTGTATGGTTTTGAGCAATAGAGGCGAATTAAGGATGACAGCTTGGATGATTTTTGAGTTCTAATTTTAAAAGTTTATAACTAATAACAAATAATAATAATAAAAGTAGAAATAAAACAATACATTTTTTATCCTTTTTCAGAAACACTGAATAACTAGATATAGTTAGGTTTTTTTTATTATAATTACTCCAATTGAAAAAATTAATTTTTATGTTAAGTACTGATCGTTAAGATACACAACAATTAATTGAATAAGTATCGCATGCCAGTACTCTTAATATTTTATTCTATGAATTATGGAATTTTATAAATACTACTCTGTCATTTATTATTATTATTATTATTTATTAGCTTTTAAAAATAGAACTCAAAATCAACCAAGCTGTCGTTCGTAATTCACCACTGTTACTCAAATGCCATACAAGTGAAAATGTACTATAAATTTAATCATAATTTATATTTTAATTTAATTTTAAAACTTTTTTATAAATTAAATTAAATTAAATTTAATTTTTTATTTAATTTTAAATCTTAATTTATAAATTTACTATTTTATCAAACTCGCATGACTGTTTATCAGTTAAATTTAATGAAGATTATTATTATTATTGTGATTATTATTATTATGATTATTATTATTAATAGTAAAGTTATAAACTAGATTTAAAATTATATTTATATTTTATTTTCATTTGTATGGCATTTGAGCCATAGTGGTGAATTACGAATGACAGCTTGGATGATTTTTAAGTTCTAATTTTAAAAGCTGATAAATAATAATAATAATAATAATAATATATTGACAAAATAGTATTTATAAACTCCATAGTACATAGAACAAAATATTAAGGGTGCTGATATACGATATTTATTCAATTAATTGTTGAGAACCTTTTAGATCAATACTTAAAGTATACAATAATTTATTTTTCAATTGAGCAATAATAATGAAAAAAAAAAAAAAAAAAAAAAGAAAAAAAAACCCAACTAAATCTAGTTCTTCAGTGTTTCTGAAAAGGATAAAAAATTGATTGTTTTTATTTCTACTTCTTTTATTACTACTATTTTTTTTTTTTTACTTTTGCACTTTGCCCTTCTTTATTTAATTATCACGAGAGTCGAATGTTAATAGTTCACAAAAAGCACTTAACAGCAAATAGAAAAAAACTGCATTGACCACTTTAGAAATAATTTATCTCTTAATGCTATGTCAACTTCCGTTTTTATCCTCAGTGAAATATTTTTATTCGTGTTTAATTTAATAACAACTTTTAACCAGTTCTGTGGAATTGTTTTAGAAACTTTGAGTGGAAACGTCATTATGAAAATTAGTTCGAATTTGAAATAAAAGAAATTATCCAGCAAACCTTTAAATGATAATTTCCATGCACGGAGAATGAGATTAACTGATTTTAGTCGTCATTTGGATGTTTTAGTTCATAAATGGTAGCTTGATTATAAAAATTATGTGGAATTGGTTTAATTATTTAGATAATTACAATTTCAGCCGTCTCTGGAATGTTCTGAAAAGATGTTTCAATCTTATTTATTTTAATAAAAATAAACTAGTAATTAAAATATATTAAGATTTTCTTTTAAGTTTGAAAATTGTTTTTATACTGAAAATAATTTTTAATAAAAATTATCATATATATTTTTAAAAACAGAACATTGTAAATGAAAATGAATATATGATTTAATAAAAATAAACTGATTTAAAGATTGATCTTATGTAATGACACTAACATTTTAATAACAGTTATATATTTTTATATCTAAAACTAACTTTTAATAAAAGTTATCATTTATTTTTTTTTAAAACAGAGCATTGTAAATGAAAATGAATATATTTTTAATAAAAATAAACTGATTTAAAGATTGATCTTATGTTGTAAATAAGTTATATATATAAAATCAATGTAAATGATTTAAAAAAAAAAGAAATGAAAAATCTTAAATTTTTAAAATCTTTTATCATTTATCTTCTCTTCAAATCTTTATCTTTTTTTTAATCTTCTTCAATCTTTTTTTAATTTATAAACTGATCTCTACAAATCTTAGATTTTTTAACAATGAAATGAAAATGAATGATTTAAAAAAATCTTAGATTTTAATCTGATTTTAATTGACTGATCTTTTAAAAATATTTTATCTTTAATATTCGGTCCTATCTTCTCTCTTTTAATCTTTATATTTTTAAATCTTTTGTTTTAATCTTTAAATTAAAGACTGATCGTATATGATAAAGGTAACATTTTAATAACAGTTATAATATATTTTTAAATAGTAACAATGTAAATGAAAATGACTATAATTTAATAAAAACAATAATTTAATAAAAAATAAATAATTTAAATATATATAATATATAAAGAAATTTCCATCAGTTTCATGAATGCTTTAAAAATTTTTTTAATGATTTCCAACACAATGTTATCAGTTTAGAGATTTGTAAGAAGATTTGTAGTTAAGTTTAGCTTAGTATTTCCTCAATCTTAACTTATTATAGAAGTTTACGATAGTCGCATACATTTATATACAAAGTGATCACCAAACTATTGTTTAATAAACACAAATAAAATTTTTTTCAGTAACTAGTTTCTAATTATTTCTCTGTTATTTTATTAATTATTCTATTTATTTAACTAATTATTTCCTTTTAGTTATTAAATGAATTTCGTATAATTTTTAATAGTTAAAATATTTCTACAGTAAATTGGGTATTCTCTGATAAACTTAGCCACTAACTATGTTCCCAACCAAAATTAAGAGATTCATTTTCGGTTATAGATATGTATTTTCTTTTACTAAAATTTGGTTTTTACAAAAAGATTTCTTTGATTGTTGATAATTTTGGTATTTTTTGTAAGACATATAGTTGATTAGTTTTTTTTGGATCTGCATAAATGCAAAAACTATTGTTGTAACTGTCTTCTGTAAATTAATATTTTAAATTATAGTCAATATTTTCGTAGTTCTTATATCATTTTAATTAATGAAAATTCTTTCTAAAATTTTCGTATACAGCCGGGTACAGAAACAGAAAACACATTTTACAACATAAAATACTCTTACACGCACAACATTTTAAAATTGTTAATTGAAAAAGAAATATAA
>BPLR01000277.1:0-25421 GCA_021605095.1 Caerostris extrusa
GTTCAAATTTGATGTAGGAAAACAGTACGCACATTGAAAACTATTCAGCAGCAATATTGAAAATGAGTTATGTTTATATTATCACTAGATTAAATAAAATTAAAACAGAGTATATGTTAATATGTAAACAAATTTCTAGAAATAGTATAGATTATGGCCAGTATGTATTCGAGCATTGTTGTGCAAAAATGATAAGGTTTTAAAATTAGTCATAAAAGTACAGCTATTTTAATTTTCAATTTCCAAATGTTGAAGCTATTATAGTGAATAAGCCAAAATTACAATTTTTTAGTCCGTTGATAATATAACATAATTCATTTTCAATAGTGCTGGTGAATATTTTTTTAATGTGCCTACTTTTTTCATATATCAATTTGAACATGATTTCCTAGAAATCTATTAATTAAAAAATTTGAGGCTATTTATTTTGTCATGAATGCCTGAATGATTGATATTGAATTGTTGATGGCTTTTTGCAACCATATTTGTGGTTTACATGAATGAATTTTAGTGCTAATGGAGTCAAGTGCAAACATTTTTTTTCCTATATTTTATCTTTTCAATGTATTATATGTTAATTTTTCATTGTTATGGAACCAAAAGCATCCTTTTGTAATGGATAATTGTTGGCAGTTAGTCTCCAGCACAGTTAAGAAGAATGGAAACAACATTTTTAGAAGGTATGTCAAATAGAGCTCAATTTGTACCAAACTTATTAATGATTTTTAAATTGTACTACCCAAACTACAGACCTCGATTATAAGTTGTAAAAGAAAGAAAAAAAGTTGAAATGACTGAATGTTTTTTTTTTTTTTTTTTTTTTTTTTTTATCTGCCTCTTCTCGTATTTAAATATTTAATCAATCTATAAAATATAAAAACTATCAAAAAATATGAAAACAATTTTTCTTTCCTACATTTTTCCTGTGTATGTTTGTCACTTTATACTTGATAATTTGGAATCATTGAAGTTCAATTCATTTTAAATGGTATTATATTGTTAAAAAAAAAAAAAATTATGCGCATGCAGTCAAACTGTCTGCATTTTTCAGAATCTTGCGCTGTGTTATATTTACTACAATACTAGAATCAAATTAGAAATAACACAATTTTCTATTATATCATTTTGTTAAAAGTAAAGTGAATAAATATTCTGTTCATTAAATAATATGAAAGGATTACCACTTTAAATGATAATTGAAACGTAGAAAAAAATTCTGTTTTTTTTAGACACCAAAAGTGTTTGAGATTATTTATTTTTTCAAATTTTTTACTTAATGTATTTAAATATTAAAGATGTCATCACCAAATACGCATAAAATTTTAAAGAAATCTTTTTTTTTTTTTTTAATAGTTCATCCTTTAAAGAAGTCAAATAACAATAAAATCCACTTGATTTAAAATTTTATAGTAATTTTTTACTATTACAGTAACATATTCTAAATTTGCATTCTTTTATTTTTTTACATATGCAGTTTCAGTTGTCCAATTATAATTTATGGTACATTTTTTCAGTATTGTGACAAATACTTTGCATTTAATTTTCCGCTGAAATTTGCATCATTTGAAATTTATAATAAGTTATTTGTTTTAATGTTTATATTTGCTCCTAATTCTATTTCATTTAATTTAAATATTAAAATAACAGATTCATGCTGTTTATATAAAAATGATAGATGCAAAATTAAAATGTTTGTGTTATGAAGCTGTTGCATTAGTTCATGGTGTAATTAGCCTTCATTCCTATATATATATATATATATATATATATATATATATATATAAAGGTTGTGCATGTTTTTCATCTCAGTTCTTTCCCAGGATTTAAAAGATTTTCTCATTTTTGATGCCAATATTTTTTCCTACTCTGTAGTGTATGATGTTATGCATTATAGATTGGATTTTATTGTAGTTCAGCATGTTCAAAACTATGTTTTTCAATTTATTTTAGTAGTTCAGGAATTTTGTATTAAATATTCATACTAAATGTTAATATTTTTATTTTTTTTTTTTCAAATGTTTTTGATGTTTAAAAATAAATATATATCTAATAAATTGCCCTTATCTGCTAAAACTCAAGGACTTGTTCATGTAAGTTATTTAACAATGTTTTAAAACATGAATGTTGTCTTTCATTTTATGTATCAAAATGGGTTTTTATACAAGACTGTGTTGATAAGTTTTGTAGTATATTTAAATTTTTATAATTATTCTACACAAATTTAAAATCTGGCTTTTTGTGCCTGTGTGTTCTTATTTTTTACCCCTTTTCTCTTTAAAGTAATATTGTGAATGAAATTTCAATGCAAAAACATTTTCTTGGACATATTGTTACTGAACACAAAAGTTTTCTGCATGTAGATTATTTTGAAGCGCAGTTTCTTAAGATGCAATTTCATTCGTGTGACATCCGAATCATAATATTCATTTATTATGTAAAAGTTAAAAAATCCTACTGAATTTTAATTTTGTTAGTTAATTATTTCATTATACCATATCTTTTATAAATAATCCACCGTATATTTTTTTAACACAATCTGTAAAATCATTTCCTGTTGATCTACACATTTATTGTTTGGATATCTGTAAGATTCATTCCTGTATTTATAGTCTTTCAGTATATTTGTAAAAGGCAATCACTAAATTTGTGTATTAAATTAGGACTTCTTTTCTCTTTGTGTCAGGACTGTTTCAATTTTTGATAAATTACTGAATGCTGTCTTAGAATTTAAAACAGTTTGTTTCTGAATTTTACACTGATAGGTAAATCAAATAATATACAATTTATCAAAACTATAATATAATCCTTGTTCAGATGAAAAAAAAAAAAAAAGGATTTTAAATTCCTACCTGTAATCAATAATGTAGATTGCACAAAAATAATCATTGAATTTCTTAATTTGTGTGATCTGTGTGTTAATCTTAATCAACATTCGTATTCTTCTTGAAATCTGTGGCTATATTTTTCTCTTTTGTTTGATATGTTTTATGTTTTGGTATAATTTAATTATGAAAGTAATAGACATTTTTCTTGTAAGATGGAATAGATGAAAAATCAGAAAATAAATAAGTAATAAAGTGTACAGTGGGGTGCAATGTAGACCTACCTCCTAGTGGTGCACCCTGGGCAACGTTCTATACGGCTAAGTGGTCTACAGTTATCCGCGTGAGCTCTCACTGCTATCCTAAGCTGTCATCCGGTTGGCCTGAATATATTGCAATGGAATGCTGGTAGCTTGTCCCAATAAAAAATAAATGATCTAATGAACATCTACATCACATTGGGATTTTTGACAAACTAAACTGCATTCTTTTTGATTTGGCAGAACTAATGAATCAAGCTCATTTCTATCGTTGCTTGGCACTACATGGAGAATTAAAAGACGGCAAGCTAGAGAACTCTTAATGCAATGATTTCATACAAATTTGCTGAACTCTTTTGTGTGTATTTTCTTCTTTATTTTGTATTTTTCCTATTGCCTTGACATTGGAAATAAATTTAAAAAGTATACAGCAAAGACTAAATATTCTTTTTAAAATACAAAATTAATAGATCATGTTATACTAATCCTGATTTCCTTTTTCTCAAATCTTGAAAATTTTATAAAATAGAACATTTTTTTTACTGTTCAGCTTCGTATATTTTATTTATTTTTTATTTTATTTTTTTCATATGAGTAAATTTATCAAAATTTGTTCAATTTATTTATTTTACCCTCTGATTTTGTGAAATAATCAATAAAATGCATTTACATTTATTTTGAGTGATCCTTCTAAAGATAAAATATAGAAAAAATTTTACAATATTTTTTTCTATATTTCATCTTTTCAGTGCATAATATGTTAATTTTTTTTTTATTGTTGTAGAACCAAAACCAAATTTTTAATGAACAATTGTCAGCAGTAGGTCTCCAGCACAATTAAGAAGTATGGAACTGGATATTTACAAGATATGTCAAATAAATCAGCTCAATTTGTATCAAAGTTATTAATGGTTTTAACTTTACTACACAAACTACCGATCTCAATTACAAGTTGTAAAAAAGTAAGTTGTTTGAAATGATTGCATGTTTTTTTTATCTGCTTCTTCGCATATGTAAATGTTGAAATCTCTATTTGTGATTATGAGGCTTTAAAAACAATTTTTCCTGTCTTTGTCACTTTATATTTAATATATTTGAAATCATTGAAATTCAATTCATTTTAGATGGTATTAGATAGTAATAATCAAGTAACAATTTTGTAAATTTTTTATATCTTTTGTACTTGCATAGCTATATTTCTCCATGCATAATTATATATATATAGGTAAATTTCCAATGTCTTGAGAAATAATTATCATCTTATGATTAAATAATTGTCCTTTGTTTAATTTTTATCCAAATTATACAGTTCTATTATTTATTGTCTACTGATAGTGCTTTGCAAATGATCTCATATGTATTTAAGTAATTAAAAAAGTTAATGCTCTCATTTACTAAAAATTGGATAGAACTTAAAAGTTTTTGATATATTAAAAAAAAAAGGAAACAGTATTTTTTTTTATAACAAAAGTTTAGAAGTGTTTTTTTTTTTTTGTGCTTCACATGAAATATAATTAGGGTGTTGCTTTTCCTAGAAATACAATTTGTCTTGGAATAATTTAAGATATATATATTAAATAATATTTTCCTTTTTTAGAGAATGTTATGATTATGGATTGTGACATAATTTTTATGATTGTTTTTAATTAACTTCTACTATATTTTAATATGTATTATATATTTAACATTTGCTCATTATGTTTTAATTAACACCAATTCTACAGCAAAAGGCAAGAATTAAATTTTAGATGTTTAATTTTTCTCCTTACAACTTATTATATTAATGAAACCAACAAAAAATGTGTGTTATTGAAAATGTAAAAAAAAAATTATTTTAATGATGTGGGTCTTGTCTTAATTGTAGTATAAATGTAAAATTCCATTTCTAAAATGAAA
The DNA here is from genome assembly GCA_021605095.1 of Caerostris extrusa. Classification (NCBI taxonomy): domain Eukaryota; kingdom Metazoa; phylum Arthropoda; class Arachnida; order Araneae; family Araneidae; genus Caerostris; species Caerostris extrusa. Next base: position 4,979 of record BPLR01000277.1, read on the forward strand.
ACACGATTTACAGAAAGTATGTTTTTCTATTTGTTTTGAAGGTATTTTACAAATTTAAATAAGTTAGTTGTCATAATTTGTTATATATAATATAAAATTGATTAATTTCATTTTTTAAAATTTCTCTGAAAGTTATCACCTCAAAGAACATCCATCATGGCTTTATCAAACCCTGACTAATGTAGCATTCAATTGATTTTCATTATTATGCAGTAATTTTCTATTTCTTAACATTCTCTTGCTGTTATATTTTGTTTGATATTGTGAGTTTCTCAAAAACATATAAAACACCCCTTTTAAAATTGTTTCAGTTTTCTTCTCATTTATTTTGTTAATAGTAGAAAAGAAATATTACATTAAATATAATAATGGATCTTTTTCAGAATGTCTTGATTTTTATTTGGTAATTCTGTTTTAAAAATATACTGATTTTATTCTAAATTATATCTTTTATAAATCTTGCACTGCGTTAATTTTACCACAATACTAGAATCAAATTAGAAATAACAAAATTTTCTATTATAATCATTTTGTTAACAGTAAAATGAGTAAATATGATGAAAACTATGTTATGCATAATAATAAATAAAATATATTACTGCAGTAAAAAAAAAAAAAAAAAAAAAAAGAATTACTATTATGTGAATTAAGTAATATTTCTGGAAAACTTATAAAACGTTTCTTTTTCTTTTTTTTTTTTTTTTCCTCTCTTTGCTAGTACATATAAATATCTTTTAGCCCGAAAGATTTATTCCAAAAATTTATCGCATTAAAGTAATTCATGCCAAACGAAGAAAGTAAACACTTTTCAGCACATTTACATTTTATTATGCCTTATATTACTGGCCAATTTTAAAACTTCCTTGAAATAAAATTCTTAGATATTTTTTCATAATCCTAAGATTTTTCTGAATTATGGGTTTTTCATAGCTCGAGGGTTGGTTGCATACTAGTGAATGAAGAAAAATATTTAAAAAATTCACATTGAATGATGGTTTAAGGGTATGTTATTTAGAATGCGTTAGAACCGACAGGATGATAAAAATAATTATAAGGGACCTAGTGAAAAGTAAATGATTTTAAATGTTTCAAGAAATGTAAATAAGTTAAAAACATTAAATGTGAAAATGTTAATGAAAGGAAGAATGGCAAAAAAGGGTGTGCAAAATATAAATACGAATTTGCTAGAAAATATATATTTTTTTTTTTTTTTCATATAGAAACATTGCAAGGTACAGTAATTCCAGCTATCTAGATCAAGAAAATATTTTTGAAACAGTATTTGAAATAAGAAAATATTATAAATATTTCAAAGTAAAAGCAACTTTGTTAAGTGACTGACTGTTAGATAAAGGACACAAATTAACAGAATATTAGGCTTGTAGATGCTTTAAAAATCTTTCTAATCAATTTTTTTCATTTTTTTTTTTTTTATTTGTTTTGAAAAATAATAAATAAAATTGTTTGGTGTATATCCATTGAATAAGTTAAAATTAATTTAAAAGAATCCTATAAATTTAAAAATATGGATGCAAAAATCCATTAATAATGTAAAATTGGGCATTATGATAAAATAAATGGCCTCAAAGAATTTTTAATGAAAAATTTTTTATTTAAAATATTTTTAGAAAATCCTATTCAATTTTTATATAAGAAAACAGTAGGCACATCAAAAAATTTCAACAGTGATATTCAAAATGAGTTATGTTTATATTATCAATTGATTAAATAAAATTAAAACAGAGTATCTATTAATAAGTAAACAAATTTCTTGAAATAGTAAAGATTATGGCAATATGTATTTAAGCATTGTTTTGCAAAAATTTTACTGGTTTTAAAATTAGTCTTCTAAGTACAGCTGTTTTAATTTTCAATTTCCAATAGTTAAAACTATTATGGTGAATGAGCTAAATATGGTAATTTTCTTTTAAATTTAAAATACTGAATTAAAAGCTTGAGAAAAATAACTTGATGAATTCAAACAAATATGAATTGAAATGTAAAAATTTGATTTTGTATTCTAATTATAATTACTAATTCATAATGTATTTAACAATTACAAAATGTTGCATAGAACTTATACAGAAATTGAAAATGCAGCATTGTTAATTATATTAAGCAACTTATTTGTGTGATTCTTTTATTCTTTTTTTTTTTTTTACACAGCATAGTATGTATAAAAAATATTGTGAAATTTAAGCAGAGGAGTGTTATATTTTGCTCAAAATCTTCCTTTATTATAATTGTGATGATTGTGTATTGTAAATTGTGTCTTTGTCATGACAATAGTTTTAATTTTTGGTAATATCAAATGAAAATAGTTGTTCTTTCATTACTAATTTTAAAACCTTATCATTTTGGACATTAATTGTTGAATAGGCACAGGTCTTCACTATTTCTAAAAATTTGCTTACTTACTATGTTTCGATTTTGTTTAATCTATCTTTAACCTAAACATAACTCATTTTCAATATTGCTTCTGAATATTTTTTGAAGTGTCTAATGTTTTCTTATATAGAATTTAAACAGGGTTTTTTAAAGATCTTTTAATTAAAAATGGTTGAGGCTATTTATTTTATAATAAATTTCTGAATAATTGATATAACAATATTAATGAAATCTTGCATCCATATTTATAATTTATGATTCTTTAATGGTTAAGTTCCTTAATGAATTTATGTATAACAATTGGGCTTATCATTACCCATAAAATATATGGGTATTATTTTGGGGAGAGAGGGTCAGCAATGTCCCGGACCACATCTGTGTTCATTGTTTCTTATAGGCTAGTTTATTAACATCTATTATCAAGCTATTCTTTTTAGTGTACGTAAATTTCTTTCAGAGGCTATTTTATTAAATTTGTTTCACTTGCTTTTTTATGTAATCATTTGGAATTCTATAGTTTTTTTTTATTTGATGTATTCTTTTTCAGTATTGAACGATAACTGATGAACTTAATTTATTGCCTGAATATGATTTATTGATACTTTCTTTCTTTAAGATTACTGTTATGATGTTTTTACAATAAATTCTAAATTTTATGGGTAGCCTGCATATAGTCCTAGCTGATTAAATATAGTGAGTGTTTTTTCCAAAAGAAATTACTTTTATCTGGATGCCAAATATTCTATTACTTTTCTCAAACAGTCACTTATTGACATCTTTTTCATTTTCAAATATTGTGTAATATTTTCATAATTCAGATACTGTTTCATAAATATTTTCTTGCTCATGATAGCTGCAATTATTTTGCGAATAACTCTTGTACTGTTTCTATATGAAAATTTTTTTTTTTATTGAACTTGCATTTATATTTTATACATCATTTTTTTCTGTTTGTATTCAATATTCTTAACATCATATTTTTCTTATTTATTATTGTTTTTAAATTTTTGTTCACTTTTCACTAGGTTCTTATTTAGTCCTTACCAAGTTGCTTTTTCTTTGCCTGAAGAAGCCATCATCTACAATTCAAATAATACCTAAATACCAAAATAATTTGGTTAACTGATTAAATTTATACTTAAAATTACAATTCCTCCATTTCCATTTCTTTCATTTCATTATCTTCTTGATGGTAGGAAGGCATATTTTAATCAATTTATATTCAGTTATTTTGAATCTAGAGTCTATCTTTTCTTTATTTATATTCTTAGAACTCAACTTTCATTCCCCATATTGTTAAAAGATAGAGGACCTTCAGCAGACAGATGATTATTTTATTCAATTGTTCAGTAATTTATTTTTTATTACTTTAAATAGGTTAATTATATTTTCATAATGAAACATTACTTAAGCTTAGTATTTAGAATTTTTTTATTTTATTTTAAGCTTAGATAATATAATTATACATCATATAATAAAAATTGTATTTTATGGTAAATATTTTATAATTTTTGCTTGGAAAAACAATTTTGAACATTTTGCATTATGTGAATAGTGTATTCATAATTCTACAGTTTTGTGGGCAGTACAGACTTGATTTGGTTAATTTTGTAGACAATTAACAAAATAGAATAATTATAAAAAAAAGTTATAAATAAACGTTACACAGCTTGTAGAAATATATTTGCATGAACATAAGATCGATGGGACACATTCTATTAATAAAAATTCTTCGACACTTCCATGCAATTGCAAGAAAATGAGGATGGTTTAGAAAAAAGATATAAAAATACCTTTAAAATTACAATGTGTTTGATTGATATTTTTGTAAAATAATTTTTTTTTTTTAAATTTGCAAACGTAATTTCACTTCTGTAAAACTTTTCATGTACACATTATTTTTTGAAGAAAAAAAAAAAAAGTTAAAAATAAAACACTAAATATATTTATTTGTTGCATTCATGCTTAGATTTGTTAAAAATAAAATGCTAAAATATTCTTGGTACATCTATAGTTTCAAATATTTAACCTCAAAGTTGTAAACAAAAAGATAATATACAAGAAGTAAATTACAAAACAGTCATGTTTTTTACGTTTATTTTTTAATGTTTTGTAAAAATATATATAAATTGTAACAATTCTTTTAAAATCATTTCTTGATGTTATTCTTATTTTTGTCATTCTATTTTAGTTTTCTTTGTGTTGAATTGGGTTGATATCCTTCAATGAAAATACCTCTTCAAGAGATCAAGTGATTTCTTTTAATGTGAGTTTTTAAATCGAATTTTGAAAAATTATCCATTGATATAATTTTTCTATTTGATGTACATATAAAATTTACAGCAACACTTTTTTTTTTTTTTTTTAATGTCTTGTTTCTTAATTTTAATGTATTAAATTGATCTATTTTGAATCTAATACATCATATTACCAATCTATTGAACAATTTTTTTAATATCTGAAGTGTTACTTTTTCATTTAATTAAAATTTATAAGTAATTATTCTGCTGTATAAATTTTTAAATAATCTTTTATTTCATTATTGCTAATTTGTAAATATTTATTATGTAAATATTTTTCAAATCCTAATGTTTTTTTTTTATTGTATATCTTAACAAATATTAATTTATGTTTATCTTATTTGATATTATATTTAAAATTAAATAACAATGTTCTCAATTATGCCTTATGAATATATTTTTAAAAATCTAAATATAGCAGTATTGTAATTTACCTACATAACATTTTTACATTTTTTTTTTTTTTCTGTGATTAATATCATTCTTCAATTGAAACTTAAAATAACTGTTGAATACATATTGATGCTAATCAATACTATTTTTGGATCTGATTTTCATACATGTAAAATTCATCCCTATCTACACACCGCTACAAAAATTTTCAAATTTTGCATTTCTGCATCAAAATGAGATATTTCCTTTATTTTAATTTGTTAACTCAGAAAAATTGCCAAATATGAATGTTTTATCTTCAGACTTCACTTAAGAACATTATTAGAGGGGTAAAATATAAACAATTTTGTAAGAATAATGATTTTATGACGTTTCTGCTGATGATTATTGGGTACTGGTTTTGTCATAGAGCAAAAAAAAAAAAAATTTTCAGTATGTCGTGGTGCCATCTATCGTTATTTGTAGGATTAAATAGGATGAATAATTTGTGAACATATGCTACTAAATGTTTCTACAATAACTATTTTCAATCAAATCTAATGCATTTAATTTAATTTCAAATTTATTAATATTTTATATTTGTAAATTATACACTACAATGCATTATTTTTTTTACTTTCTAAAACTTTATCAATTTTTCTCTACAACTAATGTTGTGTTTGTCATTTTTTATTTATTATCCTGCTAATTAGACAAAGTTTAAAAAATTTTATTTTTAATAATACTATACAAATTAGCTGAAATTTGTCATTTGAAGGATTCAAGCGACTCTTTATTTCTCAAACTGATTTTCGTAAGCACATCTCTTCTCCAGAAATGTGTTTACGAAGTTCAGAAAAGTTTTGAGGTTAGAAAATCTACGATTGTTATATCTAGTAATAACAAAATTCTAGGAAATAGGATTTGTTACATAATATTTAAAAACATACTTATGACATTTATCCATTATTTATTTATATGCAATTATTTTTCATTCTCCTTATGCAAGACATATTGTTTTTTTTTTTTTTTTGTGCTACATTTTGTATTTTTTCTAAATTTGGATGCATATAATTTAGAAATATTTTACTGTAAACATATAAGCATTTTTTTTTTACTCAATCAAAACTCGTATATCATTTGAAAGTTTTAAATTTTAAGTGAATCTTTTATATCTTTCTACCATTTATTTAAAATAATTTTATTTCAGTTAAATAAAATATTTAATGTAAAAATAACATGCCAAAAGAAAATTTTAAAAAATTTAATACATTTTTTCTATTAAATAATGTAATTATATTTTTATATGAAATCGATTAAAAATTGTTACAATATTTACATTAAAAATATTCATTGCTTTGAATTCCAAAATATTCGACGTTTCAAAGAGAATAAAGAAAAATTGTTAGCCTTTAAAAAATACAAAAAGTAATAATTAATACACCCATTCATTACTGAAATGTATCCAATTCATTAAAGGATGTATTGATTAATAAGCATTAAATAAAAAATTATTTTATTATCTGCGCATTAAAAAATTAATTTTCAATATTCGATTCTAATTCTAATTTTCTTCTAATAAATAGGTCAATAATTTAGTTTCATATTGAATTTTGAATATCATATGAAATAATCCAGTTCAATTTAATTTTAGTGTAAATCATGTAATTTTTTTCATATCAATCAAAAGATTGTAAAATAACTCGTATATGCCTTGAAGTCTAAAGAACTATTAATCTAAAAATATACTACTGTAAAACCATAGTGAGAGTGAAAACACTGCTACAATAATGATACATATCACAATAAATTTAAAAAACAAATGTATGTGCCCCATTCTTTTACTATTATAATTTTATTCAAGATATTTACAGCTTTGTTATTTTATTGAAATATTATTTTTCTGGAAAGTTTTCTGTAATAACTTTAAAAATGATTCAAATGTAAAATAATAATAATAATAAATACATACAATTGTTCACAGTACTTATACAGCAAATATGCATTTGTTATAAAAGCAAGTTTATCATCATATCAAAAAATAATGATATAAAAAATATATAATACTTAGTTTGTTACTCACCACATAATATAAATAAAAAATATTAAAAGAAATAATAGAAATGATATATCAAGAAAAGAATATATATATATATATATATAAGATATATATTCTTAAGAAAGTGAAAAACTCTTAAAATATGTATTTAGAAAAAAATTCTCTCAATTCAGAAACAAGTGTATCAAAATTATCATCCTGAACAAAAGCACCACGAAATGCAAATTGTCCACGTGTTAATAGACACACTTAATGGACAATTATGTATGGTTAGATATTTTCATCCTTTGCTTTTTCTTTCATTGTAAGAGAAGCATGTTCCCATAAGTCGTTAAACAAATACACATAATCAAAGTTTCCCCTGTCGAAATATATTTTATAAAGCACACATTTTAGAAGTAAAAGATAGTCATATTCTCTAATAGAATCTCGTAAATTGTTTATTATATCCAAAATAAGGTTTACCCTAGGCCATTCAAGACACCATAGTAGAGTTAAAAGGACATTTTTTTTTTTAAAGTTTAATTTTGTGGTCTCTTTCTAAGATCCAGATGTAAAATAAAAAAATCTCAAATGAAACTTCAAAATTTTCGGAAAGCTTTTTTAAAATCTTTTCTTTTTTTTTTTTTTTTTTTTCGGAAAGTTTACAATTTTTTAGCAGATTTTGAACGGCGTGGGAGTTTCTTTGAAAAGCAAAGGAACACAGTTTATTTTTCTGTTTTTGCGCACAGTTCGCTTTCCTACGATTTCATTGGACAATGGCGATCCAAATTTTTACATTCCTTGCCAATTCATTTCTCTTCTTTAGTCATTAACATCCACTGTTCTTTCACATTATCTTCCAAACTGTATTTGCAAGCGAGTAGAAAACGTAATTTAATGTTAATATTATAGTCCTTAATTATGTTTTCTGCTGTTTTAAGTTCATCAATGGTGCCTTCCAAGTGTCAACTGAAGTCAGCCAAGTCGACTTCTTTTAAATCATGTACAGGCTTCCAAATTATCACGTCACATTTGAAGAAATTGAGAATTCTTAATACTTCATCCTGTAGAATCTTAATGGGTAAGATCTCCGAGATCTTCTCTGAAACTCTCGAGTCTAGAATAGATTCAATGCAACCATAATCTCTTACATGTAAAATGTCAGGAGTTCTGATGGCTTCTTTCATCTCTTTGTTCCTGAAGAAGGAAGCTACAACTTTATTCAGGCGCATCTGTTTTAAGACTGATGATGGAGATTGACACTCTTCTTTTCAGAAATGAGAATTCTAGTTAAAAGAAAAATAATATTTTTAGGATAACGAAATAAATTTAACAATTTCATTTAAAGCATACACTTTATGAATTAAACCAGTAGGTAGGACAAGAATTGCCCAACTTCAACAATAATACACCCACTATATTTTATTATAGTAATAACTTTTATTTTTAAAAATACTACTACTACCAATAAGAACATTCAAATTCGTAAACAACCAATCCAGGATCCATGTAAAATTTCATTATACATGATGTTTTTCTTTCATTAATTTATAAAAAATCCAGCTATTTATTCATCACGGACAGTTCAGATAATGTTGTGTAATTGATAACAGTAGCGAAATAATTTAATGTTTACATTTTTCAGTAATGGCAAATTCAAAATATTTAGTTTGAATATAATTTGAGTGTGTATGTGAAGTTTCTCTTGTTAGTGGAAAACGCAAGAACTATGAAATTCAGAGAACCCAATTTTCCTCAATCCTTTTATAGAATTAACATTTTTGAGATTAATCTGAAAGGACCTAGTGAATAGAACACTGGGTTTGCGAACTGAAGTTAATTGGTTTAAAACCCAACAAATGCCGTCGAACAGTAAATTGAGTAAAAACTAAGGCAGGAAATTCCTTCCTTTGCGATAGGCAAACTTAAAAGGAGGGCAGGACCTGTATCAATGTTACCTCAGGGATATTCATTTAAAGGTACAGTGGCAGATTGCTGGTACTGAAACAAGGAAACAAGTCCTCCTATGTGCACTCTGAATAACGCTGGATTTGCAACATTTTTGGCTTTCTATTGTGACAGGACTTTACGACTAAGTGTGTCGTCTTTGAATGAAAAATGAAAGAAGCTCTTATAGTACGTCATGAATTAATACATTAAGATTGATGTGTGATAAAATGTAAATTTTTATTAGATTGATTATTGTGCATATATCAAAGGTTTAATTTCGAGCAAATAATGAATGATTAATTGCGATAATGTTATGTAACACTTCAATAATTTTTCTCTCGATTTTTTTTTTTTTTTTTTTTTTTTTCCTAAACTCTAACTTTGCAATTTTTTGCATTGAAACTTAATAGAATAATGTATAACACGATTTATTTAAACTGAGAAATTCATGTTTTTCTGCTGATGTAATTAAAAATATACATTAATTTAAAAAAAAATATTTTATGACTATGACTATATTAGGATTATAACATATGAAATGCAGTTAAGCTTATATTTCATTGAAATAAATGCTTAAAAATTAAAATGGAATTTCCTTTAAAGTTTGTTTTGTTTAAAATTGTGAAATTTAAGAATGCATTTATGACAGGATGAGAAAAAACATAGATCTCTTACTATTTTAAACCTAATACATTACTTACTATTAGTTCACTGTATGTTCTAGAATTCAAACAGGGCTTTTTTATAAAACAAACACATTTAAAAAAATTCAAATTTACTTATTATCTCCACATTTAAAAAAAATTGCAAAATGCTCCTTGAAAACAATTTTCAGAAGTTTCTTAAAATTTTTTTTATCAATTGAACACAATAATGAACCTAATAAATTTTAAATTATGTATAAATATCCCAAATTTGTTATATTATTATACAATGTAGATATTCTTTTAATGTAATTTTCATTAAATGTGGAACTTAGAAAAAAAAAAAATACTTTATTTGTTTAAATAAAGAACCAATACCAAATTATTCTAAACTTTTTCAGTCGTTTAACAGTGATGTTAATTGCAAATTTTTTTGAAGATTAATTTTTTTAAATGTAAAAAAAAAAAAAAAAAGCTTTTAAAAAATGAGAAAATTAAAAAAATTTTTAAGCTATGAATCTACAACCATCCTCCTTTGAAACTTTGTGAATCCTTTAACATTAGTGAAAACTAATTTCTAAAATTCTTTGAAAAATTTTGCATATGCAGTTATTTTTTTAATTTGTAATTTAAGTTATGCTTTTAAAAAAGCTACACTTCTTTAAAAAAATTTTAATATGAATTCCTTATTATCCCAATTTCATGATACACTTACAATAATGTAAGTTAATTGTTAGGACATGCACTTTTTAAAAATATAAATTTTTATTAAGAAATTCAAAATTTTTCTTTCCACAGATTTCTGTTGCGTTACACGTTAAAAGAACGGTTATAATTTTTTTTTCTTTTAATATTTTATCTTATCTTATAAAGACTAGTTATATCTTTAAAATTTAAATATCAACAATAATGGGAAAAGTTCTAGTTAAATTAGTTTCTTTTCATTATTTTTATATATAAATTTAGATACATTCTGTCAATAAACCAGGAAAATCCAAGGAAAGAATTATATTTGAGATTTAAAATATAAAGTGAATCTTCATATTTAAGAAATCAATATTTAAAAAAATACTGCAATAAAAATAGTATTTATAATAGAGTAAATTGTGAAATGTATAAAGTACCTATCATTTTTTAAAAAAATATATCAGAAATTTCATAAAAGGCATTGAAATATTTTAAAGGGAAATAGGTCTAACAATGAGAAGATTTTAACATTTAGCCTTTGATTTTAAGGAATGGATATTAAGATAAAATTCTATCATCAGTGATTTCAAAATATGAAGCTTATTGAATATTAAATTAAAAGCATGAAAAAGTATCTTAGATTTTATAGTAATAATATAATATACATAAATAGTAAAATATACAGTTGAAATATCTATGTAAGTAAAATTTTAAAAAATACATATCAATAATAATGAAAATATTAGTATCATCAATTAAAAATGCTAATTTCACATGCAACTAAATATAATTGCTAGCATAAATAAAATTCATTTTATATGTTATTATCACATAATTTAAATAAATTGAATGTTTTCAACAGACTCTCTGCTTTTGTATTCTACTAAAGTGAAGTTCAAAAGATTATTCTGTATATTAGAGATGTAATTATATCATTTTTTTAAAGGGCAAACTATTCAATGTGGTTATTTCTTTATATGTTTACAATAGTATTTTTTATCATGTCCTCTTATTTGTTTTATAAATATTTTATCAATTTCCTGTAATAGGATTATTAATTTTTCTTGGATAATTTTGTTCCTTATGTTTCGTACAGATTAAATCTCCTTACAATAGCATTAAGCCAGATATATATATGTATACATTGAAATTATTAATTCAGCAAAGCTTATTTAATTAACTTCAATTTTATTTTTAATTTAACTGTAATATTTCATGTAATTTTTTTCTTAAACATATTAATGTGTTTACTTAAAAGGTAAAATTATAACTTGTTCTACTTTAAACATATTGGATAAAACTTTTATAATTAAAAATTGTTACATTGATTACTTTGAAATATGATTAACGTATTCATCTGAAACATGGTCACTAACAGCAAGAGAAGAGAAAATGTTGGCAATTTTTGAAAGAAAAGTACTACGAACTATTTTTGGTGATATCAGTGACAATGGAAATTGGCGAAGAATATACAATTTTGAACTTTACAAACTTTTTAGAGATATTGACATTCTAAAATTTATTAAACTGAACAGAATGAGATGGATCGGTCATCTCATGAAAATGGAAAGTGATAGAGCTGCTTTGAGGGTTTTCAATGTAACCCCTTTTAGAGAGAGAATAACACTAGATCAATAGCAGAAAAAAAAATATAAATAAATGCATTCATTAAATTTTCATTTCATGAATTCTTTGCCGATTATATTTTTAATATGTTGTGTTTTTACATTTTCTGTTCATTTTTTCTCTCTATATATATGCATGAATTTGTATATGTATATATATGCATAAATAAATAACATATAATAATTATATGTAATCTTCTAATTTTAGATAGACATACAAAACTGAATTTTTTTGCTCTGGATGAAAAGTAATTTCAAAACAGGAAATATATTCAATATCAATAGGAATAATGTTAAAATAACATTTTTTTAACTGTTATGGACTAAAACTAAGTACTAATTTAAAAATAATTTTAATCCAAATTATAATTAAAAAATTAATAAAATCATTGTGGTTTTCTTGGAGATAATGTGGGTAGAAATTAATTTTACATCCTATCTCTTTAATGATATTCCTATTCCACAAGTATCAAACAAAATAACTTGAGAAAGTATATATAATTTCCATGTGATCTAATTCAATATCTAGAGCAGTTCAAATTAGTTTATTTAAATCAAAATATTTGTAATATCTATTTTGAAATTGGTTTGAACATAATTTTTCTTATGATATCCTTTTCGTTGGGTGATGATGTACTGTATCAGTGACAAATCTAAAATCATCTCTCTTTCTGATTGCAACTATTCTATTCCATATGCATACCCTTTCTTACTACAGTAAAATGCTTTTTATAAATCTCAGTCAAATATAATATTTAAAAAAATATTATTATTAAAATATGCTTATATGAAGATACAATTAAAAATGTTTGTTAAAAAATACACAAAGTTTAATTATTTATAATTGGCTATAAATAAACAAAAATTAAATTGACAATATGAAACTAGTAACTTCTGATTTTGGCTGAAAATTGACAAACAATTTATAACAATTAAAAATTATTTAACATAAATTAAATATTACTGCTAGTTTTGAACTAATTATAAAATCCAAACATACTTAAACAATGTAATTTAATTAACTGCAATTCTTTAATAATTGCAATTTTTTATCTAACTGCAGTCAGCAAATTTTACAAATGCTAATAATCCATATAATTCTATAAATACAATAAATTTAATAATCTCTGTTAATCTTTCATACATTTTTATTTGCCGTTTATCTGCTAATAAAAAGTATAGAAATCATTGATCCGATGATCGGGGGGCCTGAATGGTCGAGTGGCTAGCACTCTGGCGCTCGGTACCACAGGTTTCGGGTTCGTGACCCGGCAGTGCCATGGATGTTTATAGTGGTTCGGAATCCACTTTAAATTGTAGGTCCCGGTCTGTTAAGCCCTCGTGCGCAGAAGATGACCATAGAGCAACAAACCAAATCCGATGATTGGTATTCTATTTTAATTCTAACTCTACTGTTGTTACTTGCCTTATAACTTATAACAAAACTGAAATTTTAATAAAATTTCGATAAACGTACTTACCAATAAAACTAGATTTGAACTGGTTGTATACAAGTAAAGACAATCCTAGATAAATCAGAGAATCTGCAATTTATTCAAACACCGAACGCTGTTATCGCTAAAATGGTGTTTTTTGTTTGGTTTGGTTTGTCGCTCTACGGTCATCTTCTGCGCACGAGGGCTTAACAGACCGGGACCTACAGTTTAAAGTGGATTCCGAACCACTACAAACATCCACGGCACCGCCGGGACTCGAACCTGAAATCTGTGGTACCGAACGCCAGAGTGCTAACCATTCAGGCCCGTGTTTTTTGTTCCGTTATTTATATGGGGATTACGAAATCTATTGGTTGAAAAATTCTTAATTCGTTTTGAATGCTTTTTCGGAAACGAACACGATTCTTTTAAAGAATTTGTAATACCATTAAATATTTTGTGATGTCGCAGTAATTCCGTTTAGATAAAAATTTTAAATACTTTTTTTCGAGAACACTACATTTTTGTAGAATTTAAATAGAAATCTAGTAAATTTATTTTATTTTGAAGTGCTTCAAAAACGAGAGACAAAGAATGTTCACAAATATATCAGGGCACTTAAAAACATGTGTGGATTTAAAAAAAACCCCAGTTCATTTAAATAATTTTTACTATAAACTGCATTTTTGTGTTAAATTTTTAATAGAATAATTTTATAAAGATAAATATGCAAGTATAACAATAACGGCTTCACAATACAAAGTGTGCGAAGGTCACAAAAGTTATAAATTTCTCAAAAGATGGGCTATTTCATTTTGGGAAAGAAATCCAAATTATGAAAATTTTACAAGTAGTATAGTGTGGGCTGAAATAATTGACGAATTAAAGGAAAGGTATATAGACAACCCTGGCCCATGGAAAGTTGTTGAAAGGGTTAATGGAGAACATATCCCATTGAACGATATAATTGAAAGTAAAGACACTGATAAATTGAAATTGAAGGAAATCTTAGAGAAACTAACCTAATATACTTGGCAGAAGAAGAAGGCTTTTAGAGAAAATTTTCTATTCTTTCAATTTTATCTTAAAATGTAGACTTCTGAGTTATTAATATTCGTCACGAATTCGTGTATTTGTTTCTTAGAAATAATGAACAGAAAAATATACAAAAACTATTGTATTCTCTTAATAAATTCTATGAGTGTTATAAAAGACACACTGCAGAATTGTTATTACGTATCACCATATCCACATAACGAAAAGGGGCTTTATCTAGTACGAAGTGCCAGTAAACAGTTACTCAAACGAATCTGAATAGCTGAAAATTTCTAGCCTGCCTTCCTCCTTTACCTGCAAAGCCCCTACTGTGATCAATTTTCATTTTCTTTAAAAACAGAATGAATTATTTTTTATATATTTGCATTTTTTAATCTTCTTTGTTAGTTTACTATTAGTCTTTGCCGTTCTTTTCCTGCAAAGCATTCATTCATCATCTTACACAAGAAAGAAGCTAGCGGTTGCTTGCACAGCCAAGGTCCTTCGCTCCATGCCAAATCATCCTCTTCGGATGTGTCGTGATAGTTCTGTACCATCAATATTTTAGAAAGGAGATTGCGGTCTTGCTGTTTTATCAAGTGATACAATAGATTTCTGTATCGTTTTGTCAATATCTGTTTCACTCACGCTAACGTTGAATTTATTTATGTGTGAGATGTTTCACAGTTATTCTTCATTTTTCGACTTCAAAAATTTATAATCCTATCAAAAGTAGATTGAAAATTAGTTTCTGAACTAAAGAAAACTATTAAAATTCTTCAATTTCAAATGTTATAATATGAGAAATATGTTTTATGAAAAATTTGTGCATACACATATTTCACTATGTGTACACTATAGATGATTACAGAGCAGAGCAGAATTAAAACGACCCAGTAAGGAAAACCTCATACAGAGGAAAGTCTAGGAGGTCGCTTTAAATGAAAATCTTGAGATGGATTTGAAAAGAGTCCCAGTAATGTTATATAGAACGTTTTTAAAATAAAAAAAAATAATGCAAAATAAGATTATGACACTAATTTTTAAACACCAATAAATTAATTGAAATTTATATATTATAAATGAAGTTATAAAACTTGCAATGATATGCCAATATATTTCAGTAGACAACATTCGCAGGAAATTAAAATGAATTTTTTTAATAGTAAATTAAATTTAAGTAACACTTATTATTTAACGTAATTTTTTATTATAATTTTTGTGTCATTATAATTAGAATTTTTAAGAATTGAAGTTTTGTTTAAAATTTCGTATTTTTAAGAGCCCCTTAAGGTTTTCACTGTTATGCATATTTTTCTACGACGAAGTATTTGAAAGAAAAGGAAATGGCTTTATTACAATGCAGCTTTATTGTTTCATACTTTTCTCCCTTTTCTTTATATATTTTCAACTAACAGAAATGACATAGTGTAGAAGAAAATGATGATGATGGCTACTGAACTGATGTTGTACACTATAATGAGATCAAAGTGCTTCGACTACTAAAGAATGTATGATGGTGAGGCCAGTATAGGCTAATGTGGCCGAGTTTCGGGTGTCTGGTAAAGTAGTTGTTTGCATGAACTAGAGGGCGCGGAAAACCGCCTGATGGACCTATGAACACCGGACTGATGGAGAAGGAGAAACAGCAGAATGGAATCGGAGATCATGACATAAACAAGTAGCGAAAAGGACCTATAACTCTGAAGAACTTTTGAAGGAGCCCTTTTCTGTTGACATTGTCTCATATATTGTATAAATAACTAAATAATTTAGTTGTACACACAGTACTTTACAGGACCTTGAAGTTAGCACTCTCATGTCACGGATAGAATCTCCACCTATTTAAGGAGACAACCACTACCTGTTTAAGATAACGGTAAGACCGATAGCAAAATTTTCCCGGAAAGAGTACATAAATTTCAGCAGATTATTTACATCAAAATTCGTTTTAATATTTAAAAACATTTAATTGCTTCTCTGAAGTGTAACCATTGAAAATAAATGGTATACATTTACATTACTTCATTGAATTACTGTTTATATAACGTGAAATATCCTTAGAAAAACAAACAAAACACCAAGAGATTGAACATAGAAATACTCATACGGGTATTTAAGGAAAAAAAACCCCATATGTATGCTTGTTATTTCAAAGAGCGCCAAACCAATATCGAATTTTGAAGCCAGATGAGATCTACCACTTTTTTACAAACAGTAATTGGATAAATTCGAAATCTTCTGATAGGCTTTCGTCCAACTGGGATAAATCCCTGAATCTTATTTAAGCACTTCCTGCCCAAGGAAGTGCTATGTAAATAAAGGATATACCCATTCCCATAAGTTTCTTGTCACTGTTCTACTTCAGCAGACCTGCTAAAACACACGCCAAACAGTAATCAAATGGCTGGATAGCCCATTCATGGTAGCAGGTAAAATAAATAATATGAACATGTTTTTTGATAATTTTTACAAATATGAAAGGATCGTCTCAGCTGCTCTAATTAAAGAGATGCCTATAAAAAGTCAATTTTGTGATTTTAATAATAGTAATTTTTTACCACTTTTTAAAAAAAAAGAACTTACCATATAAGTACAATTTGATGAAGCATTTGAATGAGCGTCGAAATTCGCTTTAAAGGAAGTTTGAACCGTTCATACTTAGTGAGTGTTGTTATGTTTTGTTCTGATGGATCGTGAAGAAGAAATCCGTGGTTTAAATGACTTAATTCAGCAGATGCAGGAATATAGTGCTACTTTTCCCCCATTTCTGCAAGAACGCGCCTCGATGGAGAATAATTCTCCTCAGGGTTGCACAATGTTGGCACTTGACCATGACGAACCCTTGGAGGCATCCACCTCTCAGGTAACTCCTACTCCTGTCCTCTCGGATGCTGATATCTGCATGAAAATTACTGCTGCTACCCAACACCTCAATGAACGCCGGAAGCTACATGACCTCGCTAACCAAGCCATCACGCATCAGCAGATCCTGGTGGACGCTGGACTCGTAAATGCGAAAACAATTAAGGCCTCAGCTGCTACACTGAAGAAAGCTGTAACTGAAGCGGAGAGCAAGGTAAGTGTGCTTGGTCTCTGTCCAATTGTAAATTGTGCACGGCATAGTACCGCTAGAGTTAAAAAAAAAAATAAAAAACCTAAGCGACCAGCTAGCTCCGCAACTAATGATGATGGTTTTACAATTCCTGCTAAAAAACACACCGCGAAAGTCCATGCTCCTAAGGCAAATATCAACTCATTAGATACATCTAATAAGTATGCTAAACTTGATGTTGATGAGAACGCTGAAGAAGAACTTCGCGTGATTCAAGAACCAAAAATGCCACCTATCATGGTAAAATATTCAGATAGTTTGAAAGGACTGATTGCTGAGATCAGCAAAAAAATTCCATGATGAAGTAAGAATTAAACTGGTCGGTGAACACCTTAAAATCTTTCCCAATAATTCGGACAATCATAGGTTAATCACTAACTATTTAAAAAACTCCCAGACGGAGTACTATGTAATTACACCTAAGAGTTTAAGACCGCTCAAAGCTGTCTTGAAAGGCCTACCAGTAAGCTACAATGTGAATGAAATCTCTACTGGATTGGCTAAACTTGGTCTCCAGATCGATGAGGTCCGTCAACTAACCAATTTGAAAACCAGAGCTCTAACAGCTTCCAGTTTGGCAGTTAGTGTACAAAAATCCGAAGTAAATTCGAAAATTTTTGAAGTAAATCGGCTGCTCCACTTCTCAGTGCGAGTTGAAAAATTTAATCGGAAGCCTGGTGCTTCCCAATGCTTTTCTTGTAATTTGTTTCACCACTCTGCAAAGAACTGCCATTATAAGAAGAGATGTTTCAAATGCGGGGGTGAACATTACCTCAAAGACTGTACCGTAAAAGAACGGATTGAAAATCCTAAGTGTATTAACTGCCACCAGATGGGGCACCTTGCCGCTTGGTGAGGTTGCCCAAAATTCCCGAAGCCACGCCTTCCACCCAATCGCAACGCGGAACTGCCTAAGAGCACTTTCGCCAGCCGAAAAGTCACGCCCGGTGTATCTTATGCAAGTTTCTTGCATGGACCGCCGCCAGCTACTCCGACAGTGATTTCTGAACCCCATAATATCTGGGCCAATTTTGATCATGACACGGCTGCCAAAACAGTTTATGTATTGAAGGAAGTAGCCAACATCTTTAATATGCTAGGAGGTCTCGACAACTTCTACAGTCAGTTAAAACGCAAATTTTCCACTTGAAAAATTTCAAATAATTGCCAAATGTTTCAATTTAAGTATTTAATTGCTTCTGCATTTTAAATTATTTTATTTGTGCCATGCTTTTTACCGTGCCTTTCTGTTTTTCTTTTTGTCTTCAATGTTTCTATTTATCTGCCGTTTGGACATGACCACTGCCCACTATTTATTCAATGTTTTTTCATCCAATGACTTTCACTTCCAGATTAGGAGTCTAGAGGCCATATATGGCCAAGGTACTCCATAACCAGAATGATGATGATGATTGAATGAACGTCAACGCTCCCTCAAAGCGGTGCTTAAAGGACTCCCGGTCAGTTACTCTACTGAAGAAATCGCCGCCGGACTCTCTGAACTTGGTCTCAAGTTAGACCAAGTCAGACAACTAACTAATCTCAAGACGAAGGCCCCCATCCCGGGGTGGCAAATTATTTACAGAAAAGCCCCAGAGGACCCCTAAGATCTTTGAGGTAAATCGACTACTGCACTTCTCGGTTAGAATTGAAAATTCAACCGAAGGCCAGGAGCATCTCAATGCTTCTCATGTAATTTGTTCCACCATTCCTCAAAGAACTGTAATTACAAGAAGAGATGTCTAAAATGCGGGGGTGAGCATCATCTAAAAGACTGCCATATTAAAGTGCGCATTCAAAACGCTACTTGCATCAACTGCCACCAGATGGGGCACCTCGCCGCTTGGAGAGGCTGCCCGATGTTTCCTAAGCCACGCCTACCGCCCAATCAGGACCAAGCGTCAGCAAGACCCGCCTTCACCAGCCGGCCAGTCTCAGAGGGAGTATCCTTCGCAAGTTTACTTCAAGGAACCCCAAAATCTCTAACGCCATGCCATCGGTCCCAAGGAAACCGTCACAAAATGTAAATAATAATAATTCTAACCCTACTAACCTCACTGCTGATTCAGCCACTAAAGTGCTATATGTATTAACAGAAATTGTAAATCTTTTTAACATGTTTGGAGGACTAGATAATATTTATACGCAGTTTTAGAATGCTAACAACCCTTCGAAAAATTGCAACTTCTCTTTAAATGTCTTAATTAATTGCGCTTGTTGCTTACTACTTAATTATTTTTTAATTGCGCCATTCATTTAATTACTCCGCGTTTTTATTTTTTGTTTCTTTTCTTACTAACAATGGACATAATTATGCTCACTGCCTTTTGTTTTTATCCATGTGTTTTTTGTATTGCAATGAACTTTACTGCCCAGGATTAGGAGTTATAAGGCCATAACCGGCCCAGGTACTCCGTCAAAAGAAGAACGACGATTTCGTCGAATTCACATAATCATCTTCAGGAAAGGTGAGAACTACGTTCTTGCCTATATATGAAAGGAAGACAATCGTCACATTTTTGGTACACTTTTTCAAATACATACATTTGATATATCGAGGCTTCTGGGGGAGGAATTGTGCACCTTGAAACAACAATGAAACCACCAGGTGGCGCTATCGGTTCTTAGGGAAAGGGAATTTTCCTTCAACTTGTAGCGAAGATTGTCCACCGGATGCGTTGATGCGGTCACTTTTTTTTATTACTGTAGCGTGTTGTGTTTCGATATTTTCTCCGAGCCGTCATTGTGCTGCAGTTTTTAAATAATACGTGAGTTGATATTATTTATTTTATATCATTTACTTTATTTTATTATAATTTATTAGTTAATTAGCGTTTTAGTGATTTTTTT
>BPLR01000278.1:0-119939 GCA_021605095.1 Caerostris extrusa
TTATTTAGTATAAAGCCTGTTGATAATAAGCATGTCATGGAGATTTTCCTATCTGGACACATTTTCAGTAACTTGTAGGTGTATAAATTAGAGACACACGAATTTGGATAAATTAACAACCGAATTTAATTAGTTTTTTCCGAATGATCAAGATTACTGACACCAGAAAAAAGTCCTATACAAACACTGTGTCCTTTTAAACAAAAAATCACAACTGATCAAAAAATATTTTTTAACTAAATATTTTTTTATTTGCCATATTTTTTATAAAAAGCAGTGAATAATATCAAATAACATCACATTTAAAAAGTACATATTACTATGAGAAGAAAATGCACAGTTAAAATAAAATTCAATAAAAACATTATTTTCAACAAGAGAAAAAAAATATTTTATAATTTGGGGGTAAAAAAGTGCGATAGAAACAATAAAAACATGTTCAATAAAAACATTATTTCCAACAAGAGAAAAAAATATTTTATAATTTGGGGTAAAAAAAGTGCATTTTAATCCGAAAAATAAGATGTATTTCTAAAATAGCGTTCCACAACCTCTGAATCATGTATAACATCTCGTTGCAATTCTTTTATCACGTCTGAAAAATGTACTTGTTCATCTTCACTGAAATGCCTTGACTTGATGTATGCTTTGGTGAGCTTTACAGCGTGTTCCAGAAATATCCTAAAACCCTCCCTAGAAAGCATGCAGTTTCTCACAAATACTATATCTAGGTGATAAAAGGCCAGAGGGTTTATGTCGAGTATTTCAAGTAATCTCTGGTCGTCCAAAACAGTTGCATCATAAAACTGCAGTTCCTTCAAGTTCCTCACATTTTGAAACACATACAGAAGTGAGTGTGCATCGATTAAGCCTATTTCCAGTCTTTTTAGGTTTCTAAAACAGTAGGAAGATTTAATGGAATCCCAAATGGTTGCACTGACAATAATTTTGAGGTATTCAAGATTGAAGCAATATTTAGAAATGGCATTTACAGGTACGCCTTTATATGTTATAATACAGAGATGCCTCAGCTGTTCACCTATTCCACTCAAGAAAGAAAAGTCCGCCTGATATGTCGAATGTATATGAAATGTCATTTTCAAAGATCTCAGGTGTTTCAGCTTTTTCAGACACTCAAAGCAATCTTCGGAATGCACTAAAATTTCCAGTTCCTCTACAAGTGGAAATAAAAGTACGGAGCTCCTGACCCTTTGAAGAAACGAGATGTTTAGTGCGGTTATATCCTCGAATGAATCTGTACCGGTTGTCCAGGAGCATTTCCGTAAACCATATTCAGGACGTGCTTTTATTGTATGATTCTCATCGATATGATGTGCGGCACGAGATGAATCAGTAAATCTTAAAGATGCCAACTTGGGATGATTATTCAGCAATTTGACTACTTTTAGAAAATTCGTACCTTTTGTTGTGCATTGAAGTACGTCGAATTCTTCTAGATCTTCCAAGTGGGAAAGCGTGTCAGCTGCTTCGCTTAGAAATTTGCTTAATTCTTTCTGATTCCAGAAAATTTGAATTACCTCCAAACTTTTAAGCCTCCTGCAATTCTTCAATGCTAGCGGGTTAAATATTGTTCGTACAGAGAGGCTCTCTAAAAATGGGAGATTCTGGAGCAAGTTTTCTAACCATTCACAGTCATTATTTTGGAAATTTCGGTCCAGTTCTAATACCGTGAGTTTTATGCAACCCTTTTCTGTTAGCATTTGTGGAAGCACCATAAATTTTTCTGTAAAAAACACAGGAAAACAGAGCTTCAGTTTTCGCAACTTTCCACTGCTTAACAACATTCGAAAGTAAGAGAATTTTTTGAATTCTTGAGATGTCCCGCAAACTTCTACTAAAAGTTCTACGATTCTTGATGGCAGACGAGAGAAAGGATTTTCTTTCTCTCCACTCCAATGCTCCACTTTTATCATTTCTATAATTCGATGAAGGCATGTTTCGTAAAGAGAAATTGGAGGCATTTTTTAAATGTAATCTTTACAGCCTGAAAAGAAAAAAAGTCAACATTTCTCTCTCTGAAGTAAACACTAAAATGAGGAATTCTTAGTGGAAACACTAGAACTATTATAACGCAGGTAATATAAAATGAGAGATCTTTCTTACATAAAACAAATTATTATTAGAATGTATTTTAAGAGCAACGGAAAAATAAAATGAGTTTCAAATTTTCAATAAATATATAAATATTTTCTATAGTATGTCGATCAAAGGCATGCACCAGAAGTAAGCTAAAAGTTTCACTGTTTTTTTGATAAATTGAACCACTTTTACGCTTACACATCTTAGATAACAAGCTAAAGTAAACATTGACTTCTATCTGCAATTCTGTGAAAACGGAGAAATACTTTTTTAAGCTGTAAATTGGCGCCAACGAGTTATCGCACTCTCCAGCTCAATCGTAACTTTGTTCTTCAAGAAGAGAGACAACAATTTAACAGACTATAAAAGCATTTTTTCGGTAAATAGATGAAATAATAATGTACCTAGTAATAAAATAACAATGTTAATAATAAATGGCAGCTATGTATTTAGAAAATTTGTGCTTCCTGATTATCTAAATGTAAATAAAACTAAATGTTTTCAAAGGTTTTATAATATTTATTTACTAACACACTAGAATGAGAAGACACTAGAATGAGACACTATAAGAAGGCACTAGATGACAGACACTAGAAGAATAAGATTCCTCAGTTACTGACTTACACCACTTAAATTAAAAGTATTTGTTAAATGCTGAACATATAATAAATTCAATTTTAAAACTTCTGAGGATTGTTGGGGTTTTTTGATGCACAAAGCCAACTTCGTTAAGCATAGGAACATCAACGATAAATAAGCAAATTAAACATAATCGAATTTCGATTATTAAATAATTTCAAAAAATAAATAACTTTTTAATCAGTATGCAGGTAAAGAATTGTCATAGGACCAATCTAATAAATGTTTTTCTCCTTGCAGACGATTAGTAATTCCAACTGAACCCATATTTTTTATGGCATCAAAATTACGTGGAAAATTACATACAGTGTATAAATGCTCTATTCTATCGATACTTCTCCGATTTTAGAAAGGTCTCAGAAACGTTTCACACTCTTTTAACTACCTTCAAGCGAACAAGAAGAGAGAGGCCATACATGGAAACTCAGAGATGCTCGGTACACCAAGTCTTGTTGGACGCTTATAAGCGATGCCCCTGGTCAATGTCAATGCTGGAAAAGACATTTTTTTTCTGTCTACGGAATTCTGTAAACTTCCCAGGAAAGGTGTGGAAACGCAAAATATTCGATTCTGAAATCACTCGCTCAGTTCTAAATTGACATTAATATTCTCATTCCTGAACAACTTCGGTACAGGAAATGATAGAATACCAACCCAAGTGGGGGAGAACAAGCTTATCTGTACATTTTTTTGGCCACCACCGCTTCTTTTTAGTTATTATTTAGAATTGTTTACAAACATCAGAATTATTACCTAATTATTAGATGATTAACTTTTTTTTTTTAAATTTTTAATTCAATTTTTTGTTATGCAGGCAGGGCATGAAGTCAATTACTCTTGAATATAAATTTGACGGTCACTTCCTCAGTTGCAAAGATCAAGGCCCTCGAAATAGCAGTAAAGTTAACCAAAGAGGAATGTGGTTTAGTAAATAAAGGTACATATTTTATGCATTATAGCATGTGTTATATTAAGGATTACAGAAAATAATTAGCAATAAATAATCTTTACTAGTAGATACTGAAACATATGATTCAGCCTGAATAATTTCGATTAACAAATTAATTAAACAAATGAAAAACAGTTCAAATAGATTGTATCATTTATAGATAATATGCATTTTAATGTGGGTTATGTTTTATATCACAGCAGGAATTAAGAAAAAAATTTTTATTAGAGGGGATTAGAAATAACTAATAAAAGTACTTTGACAAATTGAACAGTTGAAGGATTGCAAGATTCTTTTGTGTGACTATTCCAATGCTGATTTGATGTGGTATGAGGAGAACAATTTAACTTGAGTTAAAACGATTGAATAGCACCCTATTTTGTAAACTACCGACACGTTTTTGAAATTCCGAAAAAACTAAGAACAAAATGCAGAAATCGAACATCAAGATAAATTTAAAAACGGAAATTCAGAACATGTTGCAGACACTATGATTACAAGAATTAAGAACTGTAGAATAAAATTTTTTTTTTTTAAAAAAATCAAAGAAGCTATTAAATAAAAACAGTGATATAAATAATGAAATATATACACACCTTAAAGTTTCGACAGTTTTGCAGATAAAAATTAAAATAAGGGAAAGACTTTAAATGTGGAACACGACCATTGATAAAAAAATAATCTATTAACCGTATATCTTACCATATACAATCTTGTTGCCAGATGAAGCATATTAAACCTACCAAATAAGGTTCAAAAGCTCTTTCCTTGGGTTTCTTGGTGCTTTATGGTTCGAGTCTGTCAAAACGTGCTTTCTATTATCTTGCAGTGGTTAGGAGAGGTTCAAAACGACCTTTCTGCTGCACATTTTCCCTTAGTAATCTAAGTTATTCCTCAAATTAACCCCTTCTGTGCTGCTTTGGAAACGGGATGGACATGCGGCTGCGAGGTGTTGGGTTCGATCCTGACCTGCTCTTTTTAGTCATCATTTCGAGCAGTATCATTTCTAACCGTCCCCTTGCGGATTTAATTTTATTTTTCCCCCTTAACTTTAATTTTATTTAATTGTGTATAGACTCAATTATATTATTATTCAACATTAGACTCAATTAATTATGTTTTAGTATTTTTCGATTTGATCGAAATAATTGAACCAGGTTGGTTCAAATATTTATTTTATATACAAAGTTATCCTTACATCATTCAAGGTTTCTTTATAGAAGTATTCCTTTATTCTTACTTTTCTTTCATTTTGAAAGTGATCTTATTTGATATATTTTATTAATATTATTAGACTCTATCTCTATATATCATTACTGATTATTCACATTATAATATATTTTATTGACATCCAATGAGAAGGGGTGTTTCTTTCTTATTTAAAATGCATTAAATTCTCTCTTTGATATAAAATAGTTAATAAGTTTTATTTTCTGAAGCCGCGTTATATGTGCTAGTTTGATAGATTATATCTTAATTTAAAATATATTGTTACATATAATGTATCTTGGATTTATTATAGGTCTCTGTTTATAAAATTGATTTATCGTTATTTGTTTTTCTAAATTACGTTGGATCAGTTTTAAATACTTACTATGAATTGCTGGGTTTTTTATTATTGCTTTTCGTTAATAATTGTAGTTTTCATCTTTTCAGATGCACCAGATGATAATTTAGATTCCTTGTCATACACAGATAACAGTGATGAAGATCCCATGGGAGAAGACTGATATTCTTTTTTATTCATTAAATACAATTTACAAAACGTATTAAATATTTTTGCGATTCAATCAATATGTATTTTTAAGAGTAATATATAATTCGTATGCAAAATATTGAACAAATGAATTTAAATGTTTTGATAATTCAGTATAGATTAAAAATTGTATATTAAAGAAAAGTTAAAATTACATATTATTTACTATACACTCATAAAATAAAGACCACAGTAGAGATTATATTATGTATAAAAATAATTTTATTACAATCTAGATCACGGGTCTCCAAACTACGGCCCGCCAGTGTCGTCAATCCGGCCCGCGACAGCGAATAGTTTATTGTTGCTGTAATAATTTGGATAAAAAAACAGATTAAAACACTAGAAATTATAGATAATGGCAGAAAATTAAAACGATTTTGGCCCTTGGTACTTACTGCAGTAAACAATACGGCCCTAAGGCTGGAAAGTTTGGAAACCCCTGATCTAGATAAAACAAAAAATTAATTTGCAAAATAATATTATCGTTAAGCAGCTAAGGGCCTTCTGTGCATGAAATTAATGTAAGAAAAATCAACAAATTAAAAATTGAATAGAAAAATGATAATGACCCTTTTTATATGCATATGCAAAACAAGAACAAGTTTTTGAACAAGAATAATCTCACAAATACTCAAGCGTTGATACAATTCAAGTTCTACCGGAAATTATTTTATTTATCACTTAAAGGCAGCACCTTAATTTTGTCCCATTTGTTGAGATCATTTAACGTACAATATTACGGGCACTGTCATGGGATATTCTTCTAATTCAGTCGATCTTTTGTTGAGGCTACATCATCACACGAATATTACGGGAACAGTGGTTGAAGTCCGAATTTAAGATATTTTTAAGTCTCCAGAAAATAATTACAGGCAAACATTAATCTTTTACCAGTCTTTTCGTAGCAATTCACAGTTTTTGAGTATCTACAATAGTAAAGTCGTTGAGAGAAAATAAAAGTCGGACGAATCAATGCTGTTTAAATGTTAGAAAAAAGTGCATCTAATTGAGTCTAACATAATTTGGACTATTCATATTAACTTCCACCTATTGTAAATTCAGTTATGTATATATTTAAAATTGTAAAAAATCTTATTTAAGAGGTATTAAGCCAGTAATAAATAAAGCAAAATTTATGATTGTGTAGCAATAGATAAATTAACATAATTAGGCAGATTTGAATTTTAAATGTGCATTTTAAATATACACGTAAGGTATTATTTATTTACATCCACCTGTATGAAAAACCCTTTTTGCGAAATATTTATATAAGTAGTGAAAATTTCATTGCTTTAAAAATTTCTTATTTTAAATTGCACTTTTACTCCTGAATCCCAATGTGCCGCATTACATTTAAAGGTTTTTTTTTCTGAATGAAAACAAGCGAATTTGGATAAATGAACAATTGCATTTAATAATTTTTTTCTGAATGACGAAGATTACTGACACCAGAAAAATCCTATACAAACATTGTGAATTCTTAAACAAAAACTAAAAGTGATACCAAATATTTTAACTAATAATATACAACCCGTCCCCTTGCAGACTTTAATTTTATTTCTCTTCCTTAACTATAATTTTATTTAATTGTATATATATATCACTTAACTTTTATTTCTCTCTTAAATATTTGCTTAATTTTTGTTGTCTTAGGCTCATGGAAACATTATCCTTAACTGTCCATATTCTTTTTCTTGTAAGCCATGTTTTCTTATTTCATCTCCATCTACTTCACAGAAGACAGGATAGGGTCAAGATAACCAGTAAAGACTGACTGATTGCCCTTGACAACAGCCATTGAAAAATAAGGAAAATTTCAAAGAGGAATTATCTCTGAAATCGGGATTACACCGAAGTAAGAAAGGAATTCTAGAATCGAGGTGAATAAGGGCAACTTCTTATATTTTGTGATAGAAGCTTCTTTTTCAGTTGTCCTTCTTCCATAATCATTAATGTGTTCGTATTATGTTTGAATGTAAGAGTGACAATAATTTTCATGTTTTTTGACATTTGTCAATCACAATATAATTAACGAATTTTCTTTATTGAAATTCTTTACGTGCTTTATTAATACTCTTCTATCTTATAATATTTTAACGAATACTGTAATAGTATTTTTATACGTTTTTGTTAAATGGGGTAGAAAAATCTTGAAATATTTTTTAAATTTATCTAGTTTATTGTATTATATATGTTAAAATTATGCATCAAGTATAAAAAATTAAAGTAGACAGAGATTATTATAGTATATATTTTTTGTAATATTCCTCAACAAATTTCTTGAAATTATATATAAAATACGATATAAAAACTATTTGTTCAAATGAAATAAATAAAAAGTTTATAATTTTTTTCAATATAATTATATTTGAAAAATAAAGATTACATGAAAGACATCAATTACAAAAATATGCAAATGATAAATTTTTGATTCTTCCATACAATATATTAAAAATGTATTATGATCAGGCTATATTGGTTAATATGCCTATATTAAGCATAATTAATTATAGTTTACTATTTTCGATTTGAACAAAAGTAATAGAATCATGTTGGTTCTAATATTTATTTTATATACAAAGTTATCATAATATTATTCAGGGTTTTTTTTTTTATGGAAGTATTCCTTTATTCTTATTTTGATTTCATTTTGAATGTGACCTTATTTGATATATTTTATTAATATTGTTGGGTGTTATTTATATATATATATATATCATTATTGAGTATTCACATAATAACATATTTTACTGACATCCATTGTATACAGGTGTTTCACTCTTATTTAAATGTATTAAATTATCTCTTTGATATAAAATATAAAAGTTTATAATTTTTTTTTCTGAAGTTGGGCAATGCTGCATTATATGTCTTAGTAGGATATATTATATATTTATTTAAAATATATCGTTACATTTAATGTGTCTTGTATTTATTATAGGTCTTTGTTTATAAATTTGGTTTTTCGTTATTTATTTCTCTAAATTACGCTTGATCATTTTTAAATACTTGTTGGGTTTTTTATAGACTTTTATTATTGCTTTTTTCGTTAATAATTGCCGTTCTCTTCTTTTTAGATACACCAGATGATAATTTAGATTCCTTATCATATACAGATCTGTAGATTAAGTGATGAGTGAAGAAAAGTGATGAAGATACCGATGGGGGAAGACTGAAAATTTATTGTATAAAGATTAAGTTTACAAAATATATTAAATATTTTTGCAATTCAATTAATTTGTATTTTTAAAAGAACATAGAATATGTCTACAAACTATTGAATAAACTAATTTAAATGGTTTGATAAATTTTGATAGTATAGATTAAAAAGTGTATATTAGAAAAAAAGTTAAAATTAAATATTAATTTTTTTAAAATAATATTATCGTTAATCAACAAAGGGACCTTCTGAGCATAAAATTAACATCAGAAGAATCAAGCATTAATCATAATTAGGGCTAGTAACAATTTTATATGTAGGATTAATAAACACACACTCTGAACAAGTATAATCTCCCCAATACTCAGGCATTGTTGCCACTTTAAGTTCTAGATCACGTTATTTTATTTATCACTTAAAGGCTACACCTTAATTTTGTCCCATTTGTTGAGATCATTTATCGTACAATATTACGGACACTGTCATGGGATATTCTTCAAATTCAGTCGATCTTTTATTGAGGCTACATCATCACACGAATATTATGGGCACAGTGATTAGAGGATCTTATCACTGTGCCCATATATATTGTATAAATAATAATATATATTTTATTATTTATACAATTTCTAAGTATTAAGATGATCACTGTAAAAGCACTTATAAATAAAATGAAAATATTGAAGTAACTTAAATTATAAAATTTCTTTTGTTGAATGGGAAATAATTTCCTTAAAATCAACTAATCATCTGGTTTTTAAAATTTAATTTATATGATAAAAATTACAAACATCTGTAAATCAAGTTACAAAAGCCTATAAAATAATGATAAAATTAAAAATCCAATAATTCTAGATTTGAATTGGTACATGACTTGTATGATATTTCAGTTTGGCATGATGCTGGATATTGTTGCAAATGAATTCCCTTTATATACACAGGAGTATTTAATCTGAAAGAAAAAAAAAAAATATTTCAGTTAATAATAATAATATTAATTCTCATTTAAGGCACCAAAACAAAAATAGGATATTTTCACAAAACTATCCCAAGGATGGAAAAAAACTCTTTTTGCCTTAGATAATTTTACAAGAAATATTAATTTTTATTTATCAATGAGGAATTAAAAAACTTAAAACTTTCATTTATTATGTCTTAATTCCTCTTTCAAGAATAGGCCAAAAGTGAATAAATATTTGTTGAAATTGTAGTTAAGGAGACTTTGGATTTGGTGATTTATTTTTATTAACAAGTTAACATGAAAAAGGCTAGGCTGAAATGCAACCCTAGAAAAGTCATTTTTTGTCGGTTTTAGAGCAACAGAATTTCAAGAAAACATTTATTTTGGGAACAAAAAAAAAATCAGCATTGAAAAACACAAATAAGAAATACTAAAAGATACACTCCTTTCCTTTGTCTCAACCACTACAGCTGGTTCCATGACAAGACTGCTTCTCAAGACTCAGTCAGCTTCCACCAGCCAAGCCCAACCAAATGCTAGCGTCCAAAATGAAATCTGTCCAGTTATTTCTGACTGAGATTTCTAAATGTAAAAAACTTTTCTTTTGATGATTTGGTTTTATTTGTCACTCTGCAGTAATTTTTGCACAGTTTGGGTTAATTAGACCTGGACCTACAGTTTTAAAGTGGATTCCAAACCACTAACAAGCATCCATGCCACAGCTAAACTGTGCCTTTATCTTCGAACCTGATCCAGTGGTGCCAAAGGCACAGCATAATCTAATAGGATACTTTTCTTTTTACAGGAGTAAGGTTGTTACTAATATCTTCATACATTGAAAATTATTTTTCCTGTTTCTTTCCACAAATTTACAATATTACAAAGTCTTAAATGCATAGAATCAGAAATTAATTCAACATTAGATAAAAAGGAATTATTTTAAAGAAAAATTTGCTGTTTAATTTCCTGTTAATTCATTAAAAATTTCTACAAATTTTGGGTAGCACATTCATAAAATAACAAAAAAGAATTGTTTCAGTAACTTTTATTATTAAAAGGCTTATTCTGTTGTAAGATTTGATTTATCTATCTTCTTCCCTGAATTCTGTTGTATTATGATTTTATGAATATTATTTTGGGAAGCTTCATGCTATTCTTTGGTGCACAAAGTAATGGTCTGCAATTAAATAAAAAAATATTTTTTTTACTTATTAAAGTATTTTAATTCAGATTTCTTTTTATTTAATAACAGATAGATTCAATTGTTTTTCTTATTTAGAAATAATATATATTAGCAGAAATTAAGATTTTGATTGAAGCTTAAAAAAAAAAAAAAAAAAACAAAAAAAAAAAAAAAAACGAAAAATAAAAAAAAAATAGCTATCATAAATTGAAAAACAAATTGTATTTCCCAAATATGGTATAATGATTATTAATAATTGAAAAAAAAACACACACTGCCAATATATGCACATATAAAGTTATTTAAATAATACTAAAATGTTTTATTTTTGGCCAGTTTTACAAATAATTAGGTTGATTTTAAAAATTTTCAAACACATTACCTTTTTATATAATTTGAAAGCCCTTTCATTCATTATGTCAAACAAAAGTAATAACCAAAAGAAGTTAACTAAGTTTTTGTTATTTAGTAGCAAACAAGTTAATTTTTATCATATAAAAATTAATTTTGGCTTAACTCAGTAAATGTAGAAATTTCATTTAATCCAGAAAATGTAATTCATTGCAGAAAAATAATCATGCCTTTACAATAAAAAATTAATTTTTTTTTTATTTTCTAGCATAAATCACAGTTTCAAGTACTATAGAAAATCAGTTATAAGTATGTATTTAGAAAATGACACGATTAAGCGACTGATGTATGGGGAATAATGCCATTATCTTCTCATAGCAGTACAATAGATGTATTAGAGCTATATTTTTGTAGTTATGTTAATAATCAATTCAGAGAATGAGTCTGGGCAATGTTTAAATCTTAATTTGGATACTGATATTGAAGTAGAGATTTAATATAGTGGATACATACCAAAAATTAAGACTACTAAACCCATTAGTGGATGAAGTTCTATGGCTAAACTTGTATATTATGTTGATCTGATCAGAAAAACTATTGAATCAATAAATTATTATAAGCTTTGAATGTCCATACATTTAAAGCCTTCCTCATAACTGAAGATTCCAGATGAAAAACAACATAGCCTTAAAATTTTTATCACAAGATTTGTGATATCCTGCACAGCATTAAAATTTTTCACAAACTTATATAGGCCATTAAATAAAACTGCAAATCAGCTGTAAATGTAAACTCATACAAATTATATTGTAAAAATAAGTAAACTTTGGCACCATGCTGTTTCTGATTCTTTTAGAGTTAAACATTTGGAATTATAAATAAAAAAGGGGATTGTTCCATAATGCTGAACCAATGTACCACTAGGAACAAGAAAGTACAATTTAGTAATTTGTTTAAAATGTCATAACAGAGTGCTAAAAAATATCAAAAAGAATGGCCAATAATGTAACTTTTGAAATGAAAGGTCTCTCACAACAAGCACTCTTCTTTTTTTTATGTGAAAGAATAAGATTTCTTCACATTTCTAACCAGTTGTATTTAGGAAAAACTTCTTTCGGTAATTTCCTGTCATTTATTAACAATATTATTTAGACGTGTGGATTAATTATATTAATAAACATAAAGCAAGCCTGCCCCCTTTATTTGTACAATATAATTTAGTTTTGATAGGATGCTGGTTTATGTTGGTACAATGAATTTTACCATTGTGCCTTTTTTTTTCCAAAATCTCATATCATCATAAAACAGCATGTTTCCCAGTTATTAATTCTTATAATGGCTCAGAGAATATAAATAATAAATTAATTAAATAACCACAAAACAAATGTTTTTTTAAATTTACTTTGATATAAAAATTTTCATACACATTTAAAATAAATTTTTACAACTTTTACACTAAACAGAAAAAAATTAATATACATATATATACAAAAATATAAAACAAATGGACAATAATAATTGTATCTAATAAAAATAAAGAAGGAAAGCGGAAAAGATTAAGGGTAATTGAAAAAAATCAATACTTATTAGATGCATGAAATAAATAATTGACGTATAACAATAATATGCAAGATACATTTTTTAAAAATAAACCAATTGTTAATAGAAATTAAATTTTAAGAAATTTCTTTACCAATGATAGTCCATCAATTTTTGGTTAATTTCAGAGTTTCATTATAGCTGTGCATCATTTCGAGCAGAGATCTTTAAATAAGAGTAGTCTTATTTTCTGTAGTATTTTATTTCACACTCTTCAAATTCAAATCAAAAAACGGAGTCTGAAGTGGAGCCGATTTGTAGTTTTCATGATAGGTTACCTTGTATAATTATTTCATTTAAACATAATTTTTTTCTTCAAAATATTATTTTTGAGGGGAGCTTTCTATGCGCCACATCAAAACATTGGCTGTTTTTTTCTCCCCGTCTCTCGCCAAGTTGGGTGTGGCGAGAAAGGAGGAAACAAATCATTTCCTCTTTTATAATTAAACGCAACCAAGAAGGCTTAAGAGTTATTCAGCAACAGACGGTAAAGATTATATGAATAGTATCGTCTTAGTTTGCATATCCTCGTTCCGTCGTCGCTCATCTTAAAGCGGGGAGCTTACCTTTCTGCTAGCATAAGTCAGATATATGTATTACAGATGCACATATTGGATATCGATATGAAACTTATCTTTGAAATAAATAACTATCAGTAGCAGATGAAAAGGATGTAAAATGGATAACATGCAACGGACATACTTTCTTAAAGAGTACAAAAGACCGCACCCTTACTGCATCGAATGTCATTTAAGGTTTACACTAAGAAATAAGGTACTAGTTTAAATCATTTGTCGCTTTTCTTGGCGGTCGTCAAGTGGCGATAGAGTCCCATGACATCTCCTACAGAAAATCCTTTTTTTCATGTAATGGTGCATTAAATCCTTTCTTTTTGATATTTAGAAATGCAAAAACATTTTAGTTTTAATCAAAACAACCTGGTACCAGAACCCAAATTCCTAGGAGAGGCTGAAATCAGTACCTTTGCACGCCAATACTCTGCAAAAATCCGTCCCTTTCATGCGTTGTCTGATAGCCCCATCTATCAATTGTATATATAAATATTCTAAATGAACAATGACAGAAATCTAATTATTGTTCTCTCAACTTTTTAACTTAAATTAATTGTTTAAATAAATCAGAGTAATACTTCCTTTGTTTTACCTTTTACAAGAAATTTTATATTTTGAGGGAATGTATAAATAATTATGAAGTAAAACTAAATTAATTATTTTACGTTGTGATTAGCGTGTTGCGTTATTGCAGTCCCTCTATGATGTATCTTTCGAGTGCTTCCCTTCTGTTAAAAAATACTTTTTTGTTATTTGGAATGAATATCATTTACATCTACTTACTTTTTACATTAAACCTTTTTACATTTTTACGCATTACATTTACGTATCTAAGTGACAGAAAAAAATTTAATTTTACTTCCGACATTAAGATCCCGCTGATCCTGTATAGCGGCATTTTATCAATTAAAAGGACTGGGCTCTGACATAAATTTTTGCAGAAAAAGGATAGAAAAACCTGAAGAAATAAAAAATTAATTACGGCTGTGTGAAAGTGCGTGTTTCATTTAGAGAATTCTTTTTTTTATTTCTACCATGATGAAACCCTAATTAAATAAAAATCCATCTTCTAAATGAATAATTAATTGATTTAAAACATTTTTAGTATAAATTTTTGCTTTACTTGCATGCTTCATGCAACAAACTTTTCAACGCGCAGACACATACATACACAGATCATATAAAAAATTTATTTAGTATAAAGCCTGTTGATAAGATTCACACGGAGATTTTCCTATCAGGACAGATTTTTAGTATTTGTGGGAGAAAATTGAATAAAATGAAGACACACAAATGTGGAAAATTAACCGCATTTAATTCTTTTTTCTGAATGGCGAAGATTACTGATAGCAGAAAAAAATTCCAATTAAAACATTGTGCCTTTTTAAACAAAAAACAAAACTGATCAAGAATATTTTAAATTAAATATTTTTTATTTGCCATATTTTTAATAAAAACAGTGAATAACGTCAAAAAACATAACATTTAAAAAGTACATATATATGAGAAGAAAATGCGCAGTTAAAAATTCAATAAAATTTTTTCCTACGATAGAAAAAATGTTTTACAGCTCGCGATGGAAAAAGTGCATTTTAATCTGAAAAATAAGATGTATTTCTAAAATAGTGGTCCACAGCCGTGTAATCATGTATAACATCTCGTTGCAATTCTTTTATCACGTCTGAAAAATCTACTTGTTCATCTTCACTGAAATGCCTTGACTTGATGTATGCTTTGGTGAGCTTTACAGCGTTTTCCAGAAATATCCTAAAACCCACCCTAGAAAGCATGCAGTTCCTCATAAATACTATATCTAAGTGATAAAAAGCCAGAGGGTTTATGTTGAGTATTTCAAGTAATCTCTGGTCGTCCAAAACAGTTGCATTATAAAACTGCAGTTCCTTCAAATTCCTCACATTTTGAAAGACATACAAAAGTGAGTTTGCATCGATTTTGAATATTTCCAGTCTTTTCAGCCTTTTAAAATTGTAGGAAGATTCAATGGAATCCCAAATGGTTGCACTGACAATAATTTTGAGATATTCAAGATTGAAGCAATATTTAGAAATGGCATTTACAGGTACCTCTTTATATGTTATAATGCAGAGATGCCTCAGCTGTTCACCTATACCACTCAAGAAAGAAAAGTTCCCCTGATATGTCGAATCTATATGAAATGTCATTTTCAAAGATCTCAGGTGTTTCAGCTTTTTCAGACACTCAAAGCAATCTTCGGAATGCACTAAAATTTCCAGTTCCTCTACAAGTGGAAATAAAAGCACGGAGCTTCTGATCCTTTGAAGAAACGAGATGTTTAATGCGGTTATATCCTCGTAGGGACTTTTAACGTATGTCCAGGAGCATTTCCGTAAACCATATTTCGGTAGTTCGTCTCCTATATGATTCGCCTTGATATGAAGTGCAGCACGAGATGAATCAGTAAATCTTAAAGATGCCAACTTGGGATGATTATTCAGCATTTTGACTACTTTTAGAAAAGTCGAACTTTTTGCTGTGTATTCGAATACGTCGAATTCCTCCAGATCTTTCAAGTGGGACAGAGTGTCAGCTGCTTCGCTTAGAAATTTGCTGAATTCTTTCTGATTCCAGAAAATTTGAATTACCTCCAAACTTTTAAGCCTCTTGCAATTCTTCAATGCTAGCGGGTTAAATATTGTTCGTACAGAGAGGCTCTCTAAAAATTTGACATGCTGGAGCAAGTTTTCTAACCATTCGCTGTCATCATTTTGGAAATTTTGGTCCATTTGTAATACCTTGATATTTATGCAACCTTTTTCTGTTAGCATTTGTGGAAGCACCATACATATATCTGTAAAAAACACAGGAAAAAAGAGCTTCAGTTCTCGCAACTTTCCACTGCTTAACAACATTCGAAAGTAAGAGAATTTCTTCAATTCTTGAGATGTCCCGCAAACTTCTACTAATAGTTCTACGATTCTTGGTGGTAGGCGAGAGAAAGGATTCTCACTCTCTTCTCTCCAATGCTCCACTTTTATCAGTTCGATAATTCGATCTAGGCAGGTTTCGTAAAGCGAAATTGGAGGCATTTTTTTAAATGAAATCTTTACAGTCTGAAAAGAAAAAAGTCAACATTTCTCTCTCAAGGTAAACACTAAAATGATTAATTTTAGAGGAAACACTAGAACTATTATAAAGCAGGTAATATAAAATGAGAGATCTTTCTTAAATAAGATCATAAAAAATTATTTTTAGAATGTATTTTAAGATCAACGGAAAAATAAAATGAGTTTCAAATTTTCAATAAATATATAAAGATTTACTATAGTGTGTCGATTAAGGGCAGGCACCAGAAAAAAGGTAAAGGCTTGTCGTATTCCTGCCAAATCGAACCACTTTTAATATTGCACCTTATCTCCAAGATAAAGGTATAATATTAAGAAGGTAAAGCTAAGTAACACTGTAGCAACCTAAAGTCAACTCTGACTTCATTCTGCTATTCTGTGAAAAGGGTAAGTACTTTTTTTTTAGCTATGGTGTGGCGCCAACGAGTTGTCTGACTTGCTAGCTCAATCGTAACTTTGTTCTTCAAGAAGAGAGACAACAATTTAAAAGATTATAAAAGCATTGTTTCGGTAAATAGATAAAATAATAATGTTCCTAATAATAAAATAATAATGTTAATAATAAATGGCAGCTATATATTTAGAAAATTTTGTGCTTCCTAATGATCTAATTGTAAATAAAACTAAATATTTTCAAAGGTTTTATAATATTTATTTACTAACAGCACTAGAATAAGACACTAGAATGAGAAGAACTTCAGCGATAAATAAGCAAATTAAACATAAACGAATTTTGATTATTAAATAATTTTTAAAAATAAATAACTTTTAATCTGTATGCAGGTAAAGAATTGTCATAGGTCCCATCTAAAAATTAATGTTTTTTTCTTTTGCAGACGATCAATAATTCCAACTGAACCCATATTTTTATGGCATCAAAATTACGTGGAAAATTACATACAGTGTATAAATGCTCTATTCTATCTATACTTCTCTGCATTCTTTTAACTACCTTCAAGCGAACTAGAAGAGCGTGGCCATACATGGAATCTCAGAGATGCTCGGTACACCTAGTCTTGGTGGACACTTATAAGGGATGCCCTGGCCAATGTCAATGCTGTCTTTCTACGGAAGTCTGTAAACCTCCCAGGAAAGGTGTGGAAAAGCAAAATATTCGATTCGGAAATCACTCGATCAGTTCTAAATTGGCAATAATATTCTCATTCCAGAACAACTTCGGTTCAGGAAATGATAGAATACCAACCCAAGTTGAGGTCAACAAGCATATCTGTACGTTTTTTGGCCACCACCGCTTCTTTTTAGTTATTATTTAGAATTGTTTACAAACACCCTGAATTATTACCTAATTATTAGATGATTAACCTTTTTTTTTTTTAAATTTTTAATTCAATTTTTGTTATGCAGGCAGGGCATGAAGTCAATTACTCTTGGAATAAAATTTGACGGTCACTTTCTCAGTTGCAAAGATCAAGGCCCTCGAAATAGCAGTAAAGTTAACCAAAGAGGAATGTAGTTTAGTAAATAAAGATGCATATTTTATGCAATATAGCATGTGTTATATTAAGAATTACAGAAAATAATTAGCAATAAATAATCTTTACTAGTAGATGCTGAAACATATCATGATTGTGGGTGAATAATTTCGATTACCAAATTAATTAAACAAATTAAAAAAACTGTACCATTTATAGATAATATGCATTTTAATGTGGGTTATGTTTTATATCACAGCAGGAATTAAGAAAAAAATTTTATTAGAGGGGTTAGGAATAACTAATAAATTACTTTGACAAATTGAACAGTTGAAGGATTATACAAATAAAATAATTGCAAAGATTCTTTTGTGTGACTTTTCCAATGCTGATTTAATGTGGTATGAGGAGAACAATTTAACTTGAGTTAAAACGATTGAATAGCACACTATTTTGTAAACTACCGACACGTTTTTGAAATTTCGAAAAAACTAAGAACAAAATGCAGAAATCGAACATCAAGATAAATTTAAAAACGGGAATTCAGACATGTTGCAGACACTATGATTACAAGAATTAAGAACTGTAGAAAAAAATTATTTTTGTTTTACTAAAAAAATCAAAGAAGCTATTAAATAAAAACAGTGATATAAATAATGAAATATATACACACCTTAAAGGTTCGACAGTTTTGCAGATTAAAATTAAAATAAGTGAAAGGATCTAAATGTGGAACGCAACAATTGATAAAAATAATCTATTAACCGTATATCTTACCGTATACAAACTTGTTGCCAGATGAAGCATATTAAACCTACCAAATAAGGTTCGAAAGCTCTTTCCTTGGGTTTCTATAACCCTCCTAATATTAAAATATACAATAATTATATAACCTGGTCTAAAGAAACTAAGTACTTAGGAATTATCCTTGATAGTAAACTTAACTACAGATCGCATATCTACAACCTTAGAAATAAATTCAATACTCAATTTAGAATTGTCTACCCTTTAATCAATAGAAATTCAGCTTTACCTCTTAATCTCAAAATTCTAATATATCTCTCTTATCTTCGTCCAGTATTAGCTTATGCAAGCCCAGTTTGGGGTTCTGTCGCGTACAAATTTTGAAATTATTCAAAGGCTTGAGAACAAAACTCTCAGAATGTTAACGAATTCACCCTGGTACTTTCGTAATGACGATATTAGACGAGCTCTCTCGATTCCAAGTTTAAGACAATTTGTTCACAAAATTTCTACTAAATTCTATAATGATATGCGAAAATTAATAACCCTGTATTAAATATCCTACAAAATTACGATTATGATATTTCTTCCCGCAAACATAGCAAAAGACCTCGCACTGTTCTAAATATTTTAAATTAATTCCTTACAACTGCCTAGACGAAAAAAAGTTCGCCTTTCTCCTAATTTGTCATTCGGAGTTATTACATGCAACTGATTCCATCAACATCTACATTTTTGATATTTTTCATTTTATAATTTTATTAAATAAATAATTCTCTTTTTAAAAAAAAAAAGGGCATTTAATTATCTATTTTGCTTATTAACTCAAAGGGCATGAGACCACCGCTATATTTCAACATTTTACAAAGAAGGAGCTAGTGGCCCGCTACGCGGCCAAGGATCTCCGTAATAATCTACAATAATAAAAAGGCTTGAGAACAAAACTCTCAGAATGTTAACGAATTCATCCTGGTACTTTCGTAATGACGATATTAGACGAGCTCTCTCGATTCCAAGTTTGTCTTAAACTTGGAATCGAGAGAGTCTAATTAGGAACAAATTGGACAGTCGTTAAAACAGTCGTTAGGAACAAATTGGACAGTCGTTAAAACAGTCGTTAGGAACAAATTGTTCACAAAATTTCTACTAAATTCTATAATGATATGCGAAAAATTAATAACCCTGTATTAAATATCCTACAAAATTACGATTATGATATTTCTTCCCGCAAACATAGCAAAAGACCTCGCACTGTTCTAAATATTTTAAATTAATTCCTTACAACTGCCTAGACGAAAAAAGTTCGCTTTTCTCCTAATTTGTCATTCGGGGTTATTACATGCAACTGATTCCATCAACATCTACATTTTTGATATTTTTCATTTTATAATTTTATTAAATAAATAATTCTCTTTTAAAAAAAAAGGGCATTTAATTATCTATTTTGCTTATTAACTCAAAGGGCATGAGACCACCGCTATGTTTCAACATTTTACAAAGAAGGAGCTAGTGGCCGCTACGCGGCCAAGGATCTCCGTAATAATCTACAATAACAATTCCTTGGGTTTCTTGGTGCTTTGTGGTTCGTGTCTGTCAAAACGTGCTTTCTATTATCTTGCAGTGGTTAGGAGAGGTTCAAAACGAACTTTCCGCAGCACATTTTTCCCTTTGTAATCTAAGTTATTGCTCAAATTAACCCCTTCTGTGCTGCTTTGAAAACGGGATGGACATGCGGCTGCGAGGTGCTGGGTTCGATCCTAACCTGCTCCTTTAGCCATCATTTCTAGCAGCGTTTACCCAGTCCCCTTGCGGACTTAATTTTATTTTTTCTACCTTAACTTTAATTTTATTTAATTGTGTATAGACTCAATTAAATTATTATTCAATATTAGACTCAATTAATAATATTTTAATTTTTATTTTTTAGTATTTTCGATTTGGTCGAAATAATTGAACCAGGTTGGTTCAAATGTTTATTTTATATACAAAGTTATCCTTATATCATTCAAGGTTTCTTTATGGAAGTATTCCTTTATTCTTATTTTTCTTTCATTTTGAAAGTGAACTTATTTGATATATTTTATTAATATTATTAGACTTTATCTCTATATATCATTGATTATTCACATTATAATATATTTTATTGACATCCAATGAGAAGGGGTGTTTCTTTCTTATTTAAAATGCATTAAATTCTCTCTTTGATATAAAATAGTTGATAAGTTTTATTTTCTGAAGCCGCTCTAAGCTGCGTTATATGTGCTAGTTTGATAGATTATATCTTAATTTGAAATATATTGTTACATATAATGTATCTTGGATTTATTATAGGTCTCTGTTTATAAAATTGATTTATCGTTATTTGTTTTTCTAAATTACGTTGGATCACTTTTAAATACTTACTATGAATTGCTGGGTTTTTTATTATTGCTTTTCGTTAATAATGGTAGTTTTCTTCTTTTCAGATGCACCAGAGGATAATTTAGATTCCTTGTCATACACAGATAACAGTGATGAAGATCCCATGGGAGAAGACTGATATTCTTTTCTTATTCATTTATTCATTAAATTCAATTAACAAAATGTATTAAATATTTTCGATTCAATTAATATGTATTTTTAAAAGTAATATATAATACGTATGCAAAATATTGAACAAATGAATTTAAATGTTTTGATAATTCAGTATAGATTAAAAATTGTATACTAAAGAAAAGTTAAAATTATATATTATTTACTATACACTCATAAAATAAAGACCTCAATAAAGAATATATTACGTATAAAAATAATTTTATTACAATCTAGAGACAATACAAAAAAATTAATTTGAAAATTAATATTAACGTTAAGCAGCTAAGAGACCTTCTGTGCATGAAATTAATGTAAGAAAAATTAACAAATAAAAAATTTAATAGAAAAATATATGACCTTTTTATATGCATATGCAAAATTTTAGCAAATTAACAATTAGAGTATTAACAATTTTATATGTATAATTAATAAATACACATTTTGAACATGTTTAATCTCACAAATATTCAAGCGTTGTTACTACGTTGTTGCGTTGTTGCGTTGTTGCGTTGTTACACTTTAAGTTCTACCGGAAATTATTTTATATATCACTTAAAGGCAGGACCTTAATTTTGTCCCATTCGTTGAGATCATTCAACGTACAATGTTACGGGCACTTCCATGAGATATTCTTCAAATTCAGTCGATCTTTTGTTGAGGCTACATCATCACACAAATATTACGGGAACAGTGGTTGAAGTCCGAATTTAAGATATTTTTAAGTCTCCAGAAAATAATTACAGGCAAACATTAATCTTTTTACCAGTCTTTTCGTAGCAATCCACAGTTTTTGAGTATCTACAATAGTAAAGTCGTTGAGAGAAAAATAAAAGTCGGACGAATCAATGATGTTTAAATGTTAGAAAAAAGGGCATCTAATTGAGTCTAATATAATTTGGGCTATTCACATTACCTTACAAGTATTGTAAATTCAGTTACATATATATATTTAAAATTGTAACAAACCCTAATTTCGAGGTATTAAGCCAGTAATAAATAAAGCAAAATTTATGATTGTGTAGCATTGTATATAATGAAATAGGTAAATTAACATAATTATGCAGATTTGAATTTTAAATGTGCATTTTTAAATATACACGTAAGGTATTATTTATTTACATCCACCTGTATGAAAAACTATTTTTTGCGAAATATTTATATAAGTAGTAAAATTTCATTGCTTTAAAAATTTCTTATTTTTAATTGCACTTTTACTCCTGAATCCCAATGTGCCGCATTACATTTAAAGGTTTTTTTTTTCTGAATGAAAACTAGCGAATTTGGATAAATTAACAATTGCATTTAATAATTTTTTTCTGAATGACGAAGATTACTGATACCAGAAAAATCCGATACAAACATTTTGACTAAATATTTTTTTTATTTGTCATATTTTTAATAAAAACAGTGAATAATGTCAAATAACATTACATTTAAAAAGTACACATTATTCTAAGAAAAAAATGCACAGTTAAAAAAAATTCAATAAACATTATTTCCAACAATAGAAAAAATATTTTATAATTTGGGGTAAAAAAGTGCATTTTAATAGGAAAAATAGGATGTATTTTTAAAATAGTGTTCTACAGTTATGGAACTATGCGTAATATCTCGGTGCAATTCTTTTATCACGTCCGAAAAATCTGTTTGTGCACCTACACTGAAATGCCTTGACGTCATGTATGCTATGGTGAGCTTTTTAGCGTGTTCCAGGAATATTCTGAAACCCTCCCTAGAAAGCATGCAGTCACTCACAAATACTTTATCTAGGTGATAAAAAGCCGGGGGGTTTCTGTTAAGTATTTCAAGTAATCTCTGGTCGTCCAAAACAGCGGCTGTATAAAACTGCAGTTCCTTTAAATTCCTCACATTTTGAAAGACATAAAGAAGTGTGTTTTCGTAGATGAAACTTATGTCCAGTCTTTTTAGCTTTCTAAAACAGTAGGAAGATTTAATGGAATCACAGATGGTTCCAACGCCAATAGTTTTGAGGTATTCAAGATTGAAGCAATACTTAGAAATGGCATTTACAGGTACCCCGTGAAGGGATGCAATACAGAGATGCCTCAGCTGTTGACCAATACCACTCAAGGAAAGTTCCGCTGATATTTCGAACGTATATGAAATTTCATTTTCAAAGATCTAAGGTGTTTCAGCTCTTTCAGACACTCAAAGCATTCTTCGCAAAGCACTGAAATTTCCAGTTCTTCTACGAGTGGAAATAAATCTATGGAGCTTCTGATACTTTGAAGAAACGAGATTTTTAATGCGGTTATATCCTCGAATGAATCTGTACCGGTTGTCCAGGAGCATTTCCGTAAACCATATTTAATGTTTCCTGCATTATTCGCCTTGATATGATGTGCGGCACGAGATGAATCAGTAAATCTTAGAGATGTCAACTTGGCATGATTATTCAGCAACTTGACTACCTTTAGAAAATTCGAACTTTTTCTTGTGTACTGAGATATGTCGAATTGTTATAGATCTTCCAAGTGGGACAGCGTGTTAGCCGCTACGCTTAGAAAGTTGCTGGATTCTTTTGGATTCCAGGAAATTTGAATTATTTCCACACTTTTAAGCCCTTTGCAATTCTTCAATGCTTGAGGGTTAAAGTTTGTCCGTACAGACAGCCTCTCTAAAAATATTAGATTCTGGAGCAAGTTTTCCAGCCATTCGCTCTCATCATTA
Organism: Caerostris extrusa; assembly: GCA_021605095.1. Taxonomy (NCBI): domain Eukaryota; kingdom Metazoa; phylum Arthropoda; class Arachnida; order Araneae; family Araneidae; genus Caerostris; species Caerostris extrusa. The sequence continues at coordinate 23,820 of BPLR01000278.1, forward strand.
TGGAAATTTCGGTCCAGTTCTAATACAGTGATTTTCATACAACCCTTCTCTGTTAGCATTTGTGGAAGCACTATACATTTGTCTGTGAAAATCACAGGAAAAAAGATCTTAAGTATTCGCAACTTTCCACTGCTTAATAAAATTCGAAAGTAAGAGAATTTCCCGAGTTTTTGAGATGTCCCGCAAACTTCGATTAAAAGTTCTACAATTTTTGACGGCAGGCGAGAGAAAGGATTCTCTTTCTCTTGATTCCAATGCTCCACTTTTATCAGTTCGATAATTCTATCCAGACAGGTTTCGTAAAGCGAAATTGGCGACATTTTTTCAATGTAACCTTTAAAGCCTGAAACGAAAAAAGTCAACATTTGTCTCTCATACGGTAAACACTAAAATGAGTAACTCTTACAGGAAACACTAGATAAATTGTAAAACAGGTAATATGAAATGGGAGAACTTTCTTGAGCTAAGATCATAAGACAAGTTATTAGAATATATCATAAAAGCAACGAAAAATAAAAGGAATTTCAAATTTTCAATATATTTATAAGGGTTTAACGATTTTTTAAAGATTTGTGGTATTCTTGCCAAATCGAACCACTTTTACGCTTGCACTTTTGTCTTAGAGAAAACAAGCTAAATTCAACATTGACTTCAATCTGCAATTCTGCGAAAAGGAAGAAATACTTTTTAGGTACAGATTGGCGCCAAATAGTTATACTCGTCAGCTCTATCGTGACTTTGTTCTTCAAGAAGAGAGATAGACAGACTATAAAAGCATTTTACATCAAATGGATGACATAATAATGCTACAGATTATTGAATGGGGCCATATATAATGCGCAAAGCTAGAAGAAAAGTATTTGACAGCCATATATATAGAAAATTTTGTATTTTCTAATGGTCTAAATTTAAACAAAACTAAATATATTCAAAGATATCTAATATTTATTTACTAAAAGATGACAGACACTAGAATGAGAAGATAAAAATTCCTCATCTGTTGATTTACACCCCTTTAAAAATGAAAAGTATTTTTAAGTGCCGAAAGTATATTAAATTCAATTTTCATACATCTCAGGTTTGTTAGGGATTTTAGTTCTTCAATGTCCGCTTCGTGAAGCATAGCAACATAAAAAATAACGATAAATAGACAAAATAAACATCAAAAAATTGCGGGTATTAAGTAATAATAATAAAAAAGAAGTAACTCTTAATCAGTATGGAGGTAGGGAATTGTCAGAGAACCCTTTGCCAAATAAATATTTTTCGACATGGAGACGGTCAATAATTTTAACTGAATCCATATTTTTTATGGCAACCCAATTACGTGATAAATTACATAAAGTGTTCGAATGATCTTTTCTATCTATAGTTGTTCGATATCAGAAAGGTCTCGGAAACGTTTTGCATCCTTTAAACTACCTTCAAGTGAAGTAGAAGAGCGATGCCATATTTGGAATCTCAGAGATGCTCGGCACACCAAGTCTTGGTGGACGCTTATAGCGGATGCCCTGGCCAATGTCAGTGCAGGAAGAGGCCGGGACTTTTTTTTTTCTGCTGAAGTCTGTATACTTCCCAAGAAACGTGTAGAAACGCAAAATATTCGATTCTGAAATCACTCGATCTGTACTACATTGACTAATATTGACATTCCTGAACAACTTCGGTTCAGGAAATGATTGAATACCAACCCAAGCGGAAATCAACAAGCTTATCTGTACTTTTTTGGCCACCACCCCTTTTTTTTTAGTTATTTGTTTGCATTGTTTACAAATATGCCATGCAGGCAGGGCATGAAATTAATTACACTTGTAATATAAATTTGAAAGTCACATCCTGAGTTGCAAAGATCAAGGACCTCGAAATCGCAGTAAATTTAATCAAAGAGGAACGTAGTTTAGTAATTAAAGATACATATTTTATGCATTATGACATGTGTTATATTAAGGATTACAGAAAATAATTAGAATCAAATAATCCTTACTAGCAGATTTTTAAACTTCATCTCCTTTAGCCTAAACAATTTCCATTAACAAATTAAATAAAGAAATTAAAAAAACAGTGTAAATTCATTGTTTTATGTATAAAAAATATGCATTTTAGTGTTGGTTATAATTTGTATTACAACAAGAATTAAGAAAATTCATTTTTATTAGAAGATGCTAAGGGGCTATTAATAATTAATAAAGTACTTTGACGAATTGAAAAGGAGATAAAAATTTATTTTAACTATAAAAATCGTCGCGAGATTATAGAAGTAAATCATTTACATTGTTCTTTAGTGTGACTTTTGCAATGCTGATTGAACGTCGAATGACGAGAACAACTCAAATTGAGTTATAACATATTAAATAAAAACAGTAATATAAATGGTGGAGTTATTTTACCTTAAAAGTTCGACAGTTTTACAGATTCAAATTAAAATAAGTTGAAGACGGTAAATGTGGAACACAACACTTGATAAAAAAAAAAAATATCTATTAACCGTATGTCTTACCATATACAGTCTTGTTGCCAGATGAAGCCTATTAAACCTCCCAAAAAAGGTTCAAGAGCCTCTTTCATTGGGTTTCTTGGTTCTTTATGGTTCGAGTGCGTAAAAACTTGCTTTCTATTATCTTGCAGGGGTTAAGGAGAGGTTCAAAACGACCTTTCTACAGCACATTTTTCCCTTTGTAATCAAAGTTATCCCTCAGAATTTTCCCTGCTGTGCTGCTTCGAAAACGGACATGCGGCTGCGACTTTGCAGATTCGATCTTGACGTGTTTCTTTAGCTATCATTTCTAGCAGCGTTTAACCCTTTGATACTTTATTAAGAGAAAGGAATTACCCTTTAAAACGTTAAAGAAAGGAATTGCTCTAGGTAGCTGTAGAGAAATGTTAGGGAAAAATGAGGAAAATTTCAAAGTGGAATTACCTCTGAAGTTGGAGTTATCCCGAAGTAGGAAAGGAACGTGGCCAACGTCTTATATTCCGTGATAGAAGCATCTTTTTTCTGTTGTCCTAATTCCATAAGCATTAGTGTGTTCCCATCATGTTTGATTGTAAGAGTGACATTAATTTTCTTCTTTTGACATTTGTCAATCACAATATAATTAACTAATTTACTTTTTATTTAAATCCTTTACGTGCTTTATTAATAATTTGTAATGGATATTGTAATAGAATTTTTAAATGTTTTGTTAAAAGATGTAGGAAAATCTTGAAATATTTTTATATTTATTTATTGTATTATTAAAAAATTTATTTATTGTATTATTAAAAAATGTTAGAATTGTATATCAAGCATAAACAATTAATGTAAACAGAGATTATTATAATAAATAATATTCATCATCTTTCTTGAAATTATATATAAAGTAAGATATTAAAAAATTTAAACTAAATAAAAATTTTACTTAAATGAAATTTAAATAAATAAAAAAAAATTGTATACAATTTTTTTTTATTATAATTATATTTAAAAAATAAAGATTACATAAATGATGTCAATTATAAAAATATACAAATGATAAAAAAGATAAAGATGAATTTTTTTTTCCTTTTAAATTTTTGATTCTTTCATAAATATATGTAAAATGTATTATGAATGTATTAAGCTTAATTAGTTATATTTTACTGTTATATCCAATATAATGACCTTGGTTTTGTAATCATGTGTTTAACTAATAAATAAATAATGATTACCATTCATGTTAATTAGATAACCAGTTTATAAATAAAATATTTTTTTAAAGTTGTTGAGAATTTATTAACAATTTTCAGAACAAAATGTCAACGAATGTATATATAATGAGTTGTAAAAATATTCAATCAGTTTACATGTCTCATAAATGTAACTAACTAATAAATTTAAAATAGTAGGAAAACTTCCTGTTTGATATTTTACAGTTGCAGCATGAAATTATAAAACAAAAAAAACAATATCTATGATCCATTAAGTGCTACTAAATGCGCCATAAATTGTTCTGTCATTTGTCTTTAATATAAACAATATAATGATTACATGAAAGTTATAATTGCAATCATTTGTAAAGTATCTTCCAATTTCATATTTTTATTAAAAATCTTTATTTTGGAGGGGGTTCCAGATAATTTTTATTTCAATATTATAGGCTAGATTTCTAACATGTCAAAGGCCATACCATGCTGAATATACCGGTTCTCGTTAGATCACCGAAGTCAAGCATCATTGGGCGCGGTCAGTACTTGGGTGGGTGACCACCTGGGAACACCGCGTGCCGTTGGTATTCACAAATTTGGGACCTGAATGGCCGAGTGTCTAGCGCTCTGGCGCTCGGTGCCACTTTCGGGTTCAAATCCCGGCGGTGCCATGGATGTTTGTAGTGGTTCGGAATCCACTTTAAGCCGTAGGTTCCGGTCTCCTATGACTGAAAGAGCGTCACGGAGCAAAAAGTCAGACTTCTACCTACGGGGGTGCTCCATCCCAACAGAAGCTGCTTCTTTCCCCTTCAATCATGAGTACGTATGGGCTTGGCCAGCCAAGTGCGATAAGAAACAACAACAACAGATTTCTAACAACCATTCCATTTTTTTTTTTTTCGTTATATTAATAGTTTATGTATACGAATATATAGTATAAAAATATGCGTATTTACCATCTTTCTATGTAATTTTGTGTCTCAGATATCTCTCAAAATCTATAACAACTATGACGAAAACGAAAATTTGAAGAAAATTAAAAATGAAGCCAATAGCACAAAAATTTATTTTTGAAATTCATTTTTTATTTCTGCAGTGTTACAATCTTTACTATTTGAAAAAAGTGCAATTCTTCATAGATATACATTGAGTTTAAAAATTTTTTTTTTTTTCCAAACGCCACCTGGAAAATACTAAAATGTAAATGGTTTAATAAAATTAAAATATATTTAAATTAATAAATTGCTAATGTAAATTAATCTTCATGACTTACAGTTTTGAAGAACATTCCAGAGGAAAAGTGAAATGTAAATCTTATCATCCATTACCTAAAACAATACACAAAAAAATGTTACCAAAACTTATTTTAAAAATTAATAATATAAATCTTCAAATATAAATTCATAAAAACATCAAATTTATATAAATAAATTTTAATTGTCTCTGGTTTCAAAAACTACATCATCTGCAGTTAACTAAATCTGCTTATTTATTTTTTTTTTTTCGTTGTGTCTAATCCTCAGTGGGGACGGACACTCCCCCGAGTAGCCTACTCACGGAAGGAGTGCAGCTTCTTTTGTAATGGAGCACCCGTAGGTAGAAGTCTGACTTGGCTCCGTGTCGCTGAAGAAGGTTTGTTTGTTTCTTGCTCTGTGGTCATTTTGTGCTCACTTTGGGCTAATTAGACCGGGACCTACAGTTTAACGTGGATTCAGAACCACTCACAAACATCCATGCCACCCCGTGGTATCATGACCAGAGCGCTCAGGTTGCATCGCTGAAGAAGGAGGGCAATGCCTTCCAGTAGGACTTTTAGGGGGAGATACCCTGTATTAATGTATAGCATGGAAGAAAATTCGAAAATTCTCACCAGGTAGTATGACTAATGCGGCATATATATATAAAACGCCATCGAGTCTGCTCGTTTTTTGAAGCAGTCTACAAGTGAATAGTTAGGTTTTTATTGTACGCTTTTTTACCCCTTTTTTGTTAGGAAAATAAAAGGATGGAATAAAACCAATAAAAATAAAAAAATAAAAATTATGAAACTGAAAAACTTATAAAAATACGGTCCTGATCATGGCCTTTTTTTTGTGTGGACTAATTTGTTTACTTTTGCAGCATCAACCTATAACTGCTCTCACCGTTCAGCATAATCCCTGTGTACTTGGTTTCAATGAGTTCAAAACTCTGTTTACTTTTTTCAATAGTTCGGCATCGACAACTGGTCCCTAATTGTACTGAATTTAAGTTTAACTTTAATTTCTTTTATTTTGTATTTTACTTTTTATTATTAGTATTTTTAATCTTTTTTTTGAGTACCATTTAACTTGAATTTTTGAAACTTTATCTTGTATTTCTACTAACATTAATTAAGCAGCCAACTATAATTATAAGCATATCTATGAATTAAGATGAGGAGGTTTAAGGGGTATTTCCCCCTGTTGGTACTCCGTAATCGGTACGCCAGTTGTCAGAAACAGTCTACAACAAAGCCGCCAGCCGATTGAACCTCAGTCTCAATGATCACCAGCGACGCACATTGCCATTAAGCCAAGAGTCTGTTTTTTTTTTTTTTTCGTTGTATTTGGTCATAAATATTTCAATGGATTAATTCCTATTACTAAGTTAAATCATTTTGAAATTAAAAATAAAATTAATTTTTTGAAGCAGAAACTTTGTCTGTTTATCTTTTTCCCTCTCCTCTGTCTCTCTCTGAACAAATTTTGCAATTTTCACTTTTGGGTTCGCATTTTTTTTTGTGTTGATCTGAAATTTACAAATTTAAAAACTGGTTAATTTTAATGATAGTGTTGCTTTTGTGTTAAATTTGATAAATTCTATGATCCAAGAATTATTTTTCCTTTTGCTTATTAATCAAATAATTTTACGATTAACCAGTATATCGACCCAGTCGATAATATATATATACATATTAATTATTTTATTTTTAAATTTCGCCCCTTTAATAAGTTTTGCCTCATATTTTAACATCTTAATAAACACTGGTTTTAAAACACACACACACACATATAAATATTATAAAATTTTTTCAAATTATATATTTTAAATATCGTGTAATTTCATTGAAAAATGAAACACATAGCATATTAAAGTTATACACTCATGTCCATAAATTAAGGATAATTCAGAATCACACAGAAATTGAACTCTAAAATAAAAATTTCACCTGTAGAATTATCACACACATCTTGAAGAAGAATATGCAAATTACAGGAAACCACCAGATGGCGCGGATAGTACGTCCCAATGACGAGAGTGTAAGAGAGGGTATATATGAATGGTGGCAAAGAAGTAAAAATTGTTCACAAGCGCTTTAAAAGCCTTTTCAGTGCAATAACCGCATGGTTATGGCACAAAGGAAGCATTTAGATGATTTTTACGTGGTAGAATTATCGGACGACTGGAATGTGGACGTACCAGCTGGAAGTATCCGAGGAACTTGGAATCGCCCAGAGTGTCATCTCCAGGCTTTAGCAACGATTCCAAGAGGATGGTAATGGGAGTAGATGTTAAAGCACAGGTCGCCCCCGAGTTACAACGCCGAAGGAGGACCGGTATTTAGCAGTTACTGCCAAAAAGAAACAGACGGAGCACGGCATCAGACCTGTCTCGTCAACTCTCTTCAGCTACCGGTAAACAGTTTCAAGGCAGACCGTGTACAGACGCTTAGGGCACATTGGTCATATGCTCGTAGGCCTTTCAGATGTGTTCCATTACCACAACTCACTGTTTAACCTGGAGTAGAGAATCATTATGGACACCGCAACAGGTCTTGTTGATTTTTCCGACAAGTCCAGGTTTAGTTTCCAGTCTGATTCTCGCCGATTTCATATGGGAGCGCCAGGTACCCGTTACCACCAAGAGAACACCATTGAACGACACCGTTACGGTGGTGCAGGATGGCTCGTTTAAATCCAGAACTGACCCGCATGTTTAGAGTGTAACGATGACAGGTCACATCTATCGGGATGTCATTCTGGAACAACATGTACGTTTGTTTCGGGGCGCCATGGGTGCTGAATTTTGTTTATGGATGACAACGCCCGTCCTCACTGTGCAAACAAGACGAATGCCTTCAATTGGAGGATACCACACGTATGGGGATTGGCCAGCATATCACCGGGACTTGAATCCATAGAGCATGTGTGGGATATGGCCGACGAATATTTCCCGCCTGTCAACCGGAACTGGAGGCATTGCTTGATGAGTGGTGTAATCATCCAAGATCAGATTGATAATTTGATTTCAGCATGCCAGGCGTTTAAGTATTGCATCGTTCGGGAGACATCATATTAACCATCATACTAACCATGTTATACTGTTTTTTGTAAATAGGTTCTTTTGAAATTTTCCAGTGAGTAAAATCGCAATTTTTATTAATTATGTCAAACATGTCATCTTTTGCTCTTTTACCTTTTTTGTTTAATAAATAGATTTCAAATAAGTCAAATTTGTTTTCTGGGTTCTTTCTTTGCCTGAACTTCATTATTCTTAATTTATCATGAATAAATGCAAAAAAAAAAAAATGTTTTAAATAAATAAATAATTTTTAATTTCGAAGTGCAATTTAATAGTTAATATTTAGATTTATATTTCATTTCAATATTTCATTTAGATATCAAATATTTCAATCATTTAGATTCATATCATTTTCATATTAAATATCTAATTCATTTGGATTCTTATTTTTCATATTAAATATTTCATTCATTTAGATTTATATCATTTGAATAAATGAAATCTATTAAATATTTAAACATTTAGATTCATATTTTTTCAGATATTAAATATTTCATTCATTTAGATTTATATCATTTTGAAATTAAATATTTCATTTCATTCAGACAAATTAATGATTTATATTATTTTTTGTCGGGAATTTTGGCATAAGTCGTTTTCTGTTCATTTAATGGTTGTATTATGTGAAAAAAAAAAATTCATAATTTCTTAATTTTTTCAAATTTTCAATATTTTGAAAAATAAAAATATTTTTTATTTAACTTATTTTTGTTTTAAAATAAAAATTATTTTTCATTTTCTTTGCAAAATTTGTAATAATCCAAATTATAAAATTCATAATTCTTTCGCTTATTTTTCATATCTATTTGATGTAATAATAGATAAAGATAGGATATTTAGAATTTATTTAAAATATGAAAAATGAATTTATTTACCTGGATCCACCAAGGGCTAATTAAACAAAAATTAAATATGCATTTATATATAATTATAAAAAAGAATTTAAAAATAAACATAAAAAAAAACAACAATAATAGGAATTATAAAACTTATTACTATCATTGTAAAATTATTATTCGATAGATTTTAGAGAAATTATGTATATATAAGGAAAACGATGTTTTATTTTTTGATGCAATTAATTTTGAATAATTAAATATATTCTAACAATTTATGAGATTCAGTATTACATTAGAAAAATCATTACAAAAATTAATTTTTCTTTTAATTTATAATGCGTTGTAACCATAATTCCCTAGGAAGAGGGCGCAAGAGAAATGGTCAGTTGACTTGCAGACTCATACAGAGAATAAGTATATTTCGCGCGCCCTGCACGTAGCCGAGTTTTGATTTTTTGGCTTAAAAGTGGAGTCCTTCCACGAATCCATAACTCATATTACGAATCTCCATCCAACCACACCTAGTTGCAATCTGTTGCCAATCTGAACACTAAAGTGTTTAAAAATAAAATTTATTTGCTTATTAAAAATAATAAAGATATAAATTGTTTGAAATATTTTTAATAATTTGTATAAATTTTTGAATATATTTTTTAGAAATTTTATTAGAAGTTTTTAAATTAAAATCCTTTTTTTTTTATGTTTAATGAAGCATTGAAGAAATTTATAATGACAGAAGAAAAAGATTCCTGTAAGATTTTTCCGATAAATATTTCACATCAAAATATATTTCAGATAAATATTTCTAATTTATCACAAAGAAAGATTTGTGATGATATTTAAAATATTAACATCTAATATAAAAATCAATAGTTGGATTTTGTCGTAAACAGCTTTTTTTGTTCTTCGTTGGAAATTTTTGATTCAATATTCCATAACCAGAACTACTTTGTCATTGATAATTGCTATTTTTCTGCAAATAAGGATATTTTAGGATTTTCAAGAAGATAATATCAATCTGGTGTAAGATATGTGGTTGGAAATCTTTTGTTTAAATTTTTTAATGTATTTCAATTCCGCGTTATACAATATAAAGAAAAGAAGCACTAAAAATAAAAATATTTACCTCCTTGAACTAAAAAGTAAAAACATGGGACCCCTTTTAAATCGTAATTAAAACTATTACAAAAACATAAACAATTTTAAATTAAGAATATTTAAAGATAACAATTGCTTTGCTTTTTTTATAAATTTACTTTGTAAAGTAGAGGGAAAGTCCAGTAGTTATCTGTAGTGTCCAATTCTTCAAAATACTTTGAAAAAACAGCCACAAATATGCAGGTGGTTATCAAAATAATGGAAACATTTGAATAAATGTGACATTTAAGAATGCGCTTCGTAAGCATTAAAATATAATCTTAGCTACCTGCCTTCTTTAATATAAAAATTATATATAATGATAGTATGAGGTAGCTTTTAAGGACTTCTTGGATCAAAAGAGTAAATGTCAGAGACCTCACAGATTTTCAAAGAGGCCAAAATGTAGAAGCCCCATCTAGCTGAAGACGAAACATCAAAGCTTTTTTTAGGCGTTTCCCCAGAGGTACGGTGTCTAAAGTCATGACAGCATACACACAGCTCGGAAAAGCAAAAAATGGTGGACGGAAGGAAAAGCTGAGTGAAAGAGGTATTGAAGCGGATTGTAAAGTCTAAAAACTGCAGTCAGTAACCATTCAGTGACTCATTCAGCATCTAGATTTTCCAGCGTCACTATTTACAGTCAGGAGGCGCCTACATACACAGGAGAATTACCAAAGCACTTGTCCTCTGTTAACGATAAACGTCGCCTACAGTGGTGCAACAACCACAAAGCCTGGTTGATTGATAAGTGGAAGACAGTTATGTAGTCAGTCTTTCACACTTTTCTCCACGACAGGACAGGTGCCGTTTGGAAGACATCTGCACACGCGTGTGATATCGTGATTTCTCCTTCCAGTTTTCAAACATGGAGGTGGATTCTGTCATGGTATAGGCAGCCAAAGATCTCTACATGAACATCAGACACCAAATGTACAGATTTATAAATGTTTTTGATGCATAATGCTTACTTTTATGTTGAAGAAGTTTTAAGCATTTACTAGAATGTAACATTTTAGCAATCAATAAAATTTTGATTTAGCATAATTTCAGTATATTTGGGAAGGAGTACCAGATCTTTGGTCCATCCTACTTACTGAAACATAAAAACAAAAAAAAATTTCTTAAATATACAATAATATGAAAGGAAGTATTTTAAGGTAGGCATCAAATATATACTTACCAACTTTTCTAAAAATAGAATGAGGACATTTGGATTAATTTAATCCTTTTTATTGTAAAAATGCTATATGTATTTTTTTTTTTAAATCTTCAACGTGTATGACAATAAGGTTTTTAAGAGATTTGATTTAACCCCATTATGAAGTATTAGAAAGGAAATTTAAAAATCGTTAGTATTTTAAAAACTAGAATTATTTGATGTACTAGAAGCAATCTTTGTAAAATTTCAACAGGAGTTTAGATCGTGTTTTGGGCTTTGGCCTCTCTAGCGCGCATGCTCATAGGAAACATTATTACATATACGCATGCGCAATTTCCTATGAGCATGCCCGCTATTGAGAAAAAGCGAACGGACATCCAAAATACGGTATGCAAAAACTCTCTATTATGTATCACATCTCGTGCCAAAATGTACTCAAAATATTTTTAAATGTAATTCAAATCATCTATTAAAATGCTGGTGACCTTCATAGTAATCTATACGAGCTGAATTGTTTATTACAGAAAGATATCTAATTCTTTATAGAACAGAATAGATATAAAATAAATATAAGCCCCTCAGCAAATAATGTACTCATTTATAGTTATACTACATATAGGAAGAATTTAATCACTGCTTTTTGGAGAACATAGCCATTCTAATAAAAATATTTATGCCTCAGTGCAGTTTGCAGGTAATTCTTTTTAGAAAGCATTTTCCTTGAATGTTGGTAATGACAGAATTCAAGATAATGTGACTTTGTTAGCAATGTAGGAATTGTCTTAAATAAAAAATATTGTTTTTTGAAATGGGCTCTTATATATAACTATGATATTTTGTAAAAAAAAAAAAATTTACATAGTATTCCACTTTGTGAAAAAGCGTTTCTCCCTTACTTCAACAAAAGAGGTCTATTTATATGATTGGTAATATATATGTGGGATCTTAAGTTAATCTAAAATAAAAAAAAAATAAAAATCTTAAAAGTTTTCGTTCAAAATGATTTAGTTTCCTTTTATTTATATCATTGTTACCTTTTTCTTATTTTATCGTCTCTTTATTTTATGACACTTCATCAAATAAGAGGGGACAGTTTACGAGTGAGAGACACTTCCCAGATGAATGACCGTATCAATGAATATAGATTTTATTTTATTCGAGTGATGTGAGATTTTTATTTTATTCTGTAGAAGTAAAACCAAATGTGATTCTGAACTTCATAAGCAAGGAATTATAAAGGAAAACCTTATTTTTGTCGTAATTATCGTAATAAGATATGTAATGAGCTCTCTACGACGTCACTTAATATGTGTCAGCACTTCGACAAGTTTATTTAAGATCCTGCACTTAAATGACTAGCTTTTTTTTTTTTTTTTAATGTTTTGGCTGAACATTCTGTATTTATTCTATACACAAAAATCACCTAAAATATGTTACAAACACGTCATGTATTTATTCACTTACCTGCATTATCTAAAAATAAAATAAGAAAGTCTGGATTATATATAAAGTTAATTAATTCAATTTAATTGAAAAATTGCATTTATTTTTAAAAATTTAGCTCAACACATTTAAAAATAAAACAATTGAAAAATATTGTACAAGAGAGCGGTAGCCAATTAGAGCGGTAGCCAATTAGAGCGGTAGCCAAATTAGAGCGGTAGCCAATAGGCCGAGAAAGCGGTAGCCAATGTCGCGGCCATCAGGCCGCGACCCTATTCTGTGAGTTACCTGATTAGGTTCTTCTATTGTGTATTGTTAAACGTTAAATCATTGATAATGATGGAATGGGTATTGCGAGTCTGATGAACATTCTGTCTTGCCATGATGTCGTCTCTCTAGATTACAGCTGCCTTTTTTATCCCTGTGTTCTGCCGTGATTGAATATTATTCCTTCAAGATTATGAATCTTGCCATCGTTCAGACGTACATGCTAAAGGATCCATGGATTTTACCAGTGTTTTTCAATTCCTTCTATTAGTTCGCACTCTCCTTATACACTGAAGTGACAAAAGTCATGGGATAGCAATATGCAAATTTTCAGATGGCAGTAGCATCGCGTAGAACAGGTCTAAATGCGCAGTGCTTTCGCAGAGCTTTCATTTCTGTTCAAGTTATTCGTGTGAAGAGGTTTTGACGTGATGATGACCGCACGACGAGAATTAACAGACTTTGAACGCGGAATGTTAGTTGGAGCTAGGCGCATGGGTCATGCCATTTCGAAATCGTTAGGGGAATTCAACATTCCCAGATTGTGTCAAGAGTGTGCCGAGAGTATGAAATTTCAGGCATAACATCCCACCATGGACAGCGCAGTGGTCGACCGCCTGCACTTAACGACCGAGACCGGCGACGTCTGCAAAGAGTTTTCTAACAGACAAGCAACACTGCGTCGAATAACCGCAGAAAACCAATGTGGGACGTACAAGGGACTTGTCTGTTAGAACTGTGCGGAGAAATTTGGCTTTCTTGGGCTATTCCAGCAGAAGACCGACTCGAGTGCCTTTACTGACAGAACGACATCGCTTTGCAGCGACTCGTGGGCACGTGAGCATATCGGTTGGTCCCTAGATGAATGGAAAACCGTGGCCTGGTCCGATGAGTCCCGATTTCAGTTGGTAAGAGCTGATGGTATTGTGGCGCAGACCCCACGAAGCCATGGACCCAAACTGTCAGCAAGGCACTGTTCAAGCTGGTGGTGGCTCCGTAATGGTGTGGGCTGTTATTTCATGGCATGGACATGGTCCTCTGGTGCGACTGGACCGAACTTTGATTGGAAATGCTTATGTTCAGCTACTTGGAGATCACTTGCAGCCATTCATGGACTTCATGTACCCAAACAACGATGGGATTTTTATGGATGACAATGCGTCATGTCACAGGCCACAACTGTTCGCGATTGGTTTGAAGAACATTCTGGACAATTCCAACGAATGATCTGGCCACCTAGATCGCCCGACATGAATCCCATCGAGCATTTATGGGACATCATCGAGAGGTCTGTTCGTGCCCAAAATCCTGCACCATCAACGCTTTCACAATTATGGACGTCTATCGAGACAGCATGGCTCAATATTCCTGCAGAAGACTTCCAACGACTTGTTGAGTCCATGCCACGTCGAGTTGCTGCACTTCGCCGGGCGAAAGGAGGACCGACACGATATTAAGAGGTATCCCATGACTTTTGTCACTTCAGTGTATATATCTTGTTGAAATTTTCAATCGTTCATAAAATACTTTTTATTCATCCACTCAAGCTGAAATACATTTTTTTAACTTGTAGTGGATGACACTGGATGTTAATACAGTTTTTTTCAAATATTAATTCAGTAATAAATTTTAGTTTTTTTTTTTAGATTTAAATTGCATATATCTACCAATAGATGGCGCCAGATAAACTTAAAAAAAATGAATGAAAATTATTTATAAAGGACTTTCTGCAATAGAGTGAAAAAAAGTAGGAATTGTTCTTCAGATAATTGCATTTCCTGTCTCTGATAACCATGCATGTTCACATTTTAAGTGTATTGTTGTTGCTTCTTATCCCACTCGGCTGGCCAAGCCCACGAGCCCATACGTACTCATGATTGAAGGGGAAGGAAGCAGCTTCTGTTGTGATGGAGCACCCGTAGGTAGAAGTTGACTTTGCCTCCGTGACGCACTTAAAGTCATAGGAGACTGGGACATACGGCTTAAAGTGGATTCCGAACCACTACAAACATCCATGGCACCGCCGGGACTCGAACCCGAAACCTGTGGCACCGAGCGCCAGAGCGCTCTAGACACTCGGCCATTCAGGTCCCAAATTTGTGAATGCCAACGGCAAGCGGTGTTCCCAGGTGGTCACCCACCCAAGTACTGATAATGATGCTTGACTTCGGTGATCTAACGAGAACCGGTATATTCAGCATGGTGCCAATGTTAAGCATGGTGCAATGTAAATCTACATTCTAGTGGTTCACTATTTCTATACGATTAAGTGGTCTACAGTTTTTGGCATGATCGTTTAGTTGGCTGCGTATATTGTGACTGAATGCTGATGAATTATCTCACTCAAAAACAAATGAACGTCAAGGAAACATCAATGAACATCAAAAAAAATGAACATCTACATCGCATTGGGATTTTCGACCAAGCCAAACTGCCATCTTTATGATTTGGCAGGACTCATGAACCGGGCTTATCTCCAGTAAACTATTTGTTATTATAAATGACAACAGATGGCGAGAACAAGAGACTCTCCCATAACTCCTCTCTTGTAACTCCATAAGGCTGTTGTCTTACGAGGATTCACTTCATGGCAGAAGAAGGAACGCGACGGAGAAACGGTTGCTCGAATAAGATTTTTGGAATGTGAATAAATGTCCTTTATATCAACTGAAAGTCAATCAATGATAACAGAAAAAGAGGATAACAATGCCTTGGCACTTCATGGCGGTCACAGGCAAATTAGAGAAGTGTTTTTGAACTTTTTTGAACTCTTTTTGCATTCTCTTTTTCTTTGTTATACTGTATTTTCCCTACTTTTGTATTGCCTTTCCATTGGAAATAATAATAAAAAAAAAAAAGGTTAAGCATTGGTACAGCCAAAATGAATAGGTAGAATGAAATGGAAAATCAATAGAGTGGCATTTCTCCCTTTTGCATGCATTGCAAAACCTCATTTACGATATTCTAAAGCTTTATCTTGTTAATCACTAGTAGTGAAACTTTAATAGTATATACTTGAATCAATGTGAAATATGTTGTTATAATCAAATAATTCATTCCGAGTAAAATTTTGTTTAAAAATTCGAATACATTTACTTACCTAACATATCTGAAAAAAAAAAACACGAGGAATTTTAAATAATTTAAACAATTAAGTTAATAATATCCGATATAAAAAGCATATTATTTTTAATCTTCCATTGCTCAAAATGTATAATAAGAAGACATAAAAAGTTATTCAGTATCGTTGTGAATATTTTTCTGCTTTTACTGATTTTTTTAACTTAAAAAAAAAAAAACTCTGATATTTATTAAACAACAAGCACATGACAAAATAAACGGTTCATCTTTTTTATTCCATACATCTGTGTAGCATTTCCCAATACAGACCGATATAGAATCCATATTGACGTAAACAGACAAGAATGTAATTTTCCTTTACAGAAGTTACATTGTAAAGAGGCGGTATTTTATTTTAGAAAAAAAAATCTTAAATATTTTTTTAAATATTCTAAGATGTAAAACTAAGTAATATATTTACATATACTTGGCTAGCTTTATAATAAAAATTATAACAATATTAGCAATTCATAGAAAAATTAATATATACACTCAAGAGCCAAAACATTATGACCCCTACATTTTGCAATGAACTCGCCTGGATGACGTGGAAGGCACGTGATCAGGTGGAAGTAGTATTTAACTGGTATTAAGAGATGGTATTAATGCATGTCAAGGCGGGTTGAAGCGGTGTTGCGCACCAAAGGTGGGCCAATTCGTTATTGTCTGGTGGTCATAATGTTTTGCTCTTGAGTGTATATAAATACTTTATATATATTTATATATATATATATAGATATATAGATATATATATATAGATAATATTTATATATAGATATATATGCATATTCTTAATTCAGAATAGAAGAATAACATTTTTGTAACGTACTGAACACCTTTATTTTTTGCATAAATTTTATTTACTTATTTATTTTTTTTTTTTTTAAATTTTTGTAACCTCAATATTCTTCTTTTTGGTACAACAGCCTCATGGTGGGCCAAGGCCGTTAGCTTAGAGGCATATTTCTAGACAGGAGAGATTTTCTCTTTACTGGGTCAGCTCAACGCCCAATAGTCGTGTTAGACCGGGACTTACAGTTTAAAGTGGATTCCGAACCACTAAGCCACCTTCCGAACCATGGCTTCCATGGCACAGTCGGGAATCGAGCACAATACCTGTGGCATCCAGCGCTAGCCACTCGGCCATCAGGGCCTCTATCCTAAATATTACTTCTATAAACATGTCATGGTATTTTTACAAGGTTGAAAAAGACGAATTCGTGCCAATCACAAGTCTCAGGAAAACTGTGAACTTGCTGTTTCTTATCACACTTGTTCGACAACAACATCTAGACCAAGTCCATGGATCCGTGTGTTCTCAAGCAATGAAAAACCGCTCCAGGACTTGAGCACAACTGACGCTTCTGGCAACCAATGCAAGTCAAGATATGGGCAGGCGTGGCTTGAGTCAGGCTACATTTCGAGCAAAAGCGACAAACTTTAAAGCGCGACACAAGACGTTGAGCACTACGGAGCCTAGCAAGAGACATCAGTTCGTATCTACTATCAAGCAGCACCAGGATGGTAACAGTCATACCATTCATGTACTGGGCTCTTCTTCAACAGGTATTGGTTTGTCACTCTACGGCGGGGATGGACAAACTACGGCCCGCGGGCCAACTCCGGCCCACCGGAAGGTTCTATCCGGCCCGCGGATAGAATTTTAATTTGCCGGTTCGAGGCAAATTAAAAAATATATATATTTATATATTATATATCCATCTCCTTTTCTACTTTGATTAAATATTTTTTTTCCTTTTTTTTTTTTCAAAGGACTAATGATCTTTTTACTTTCTCTATTTTTTGTTCTACAAAGCATAAATCGACGGAAATAGCAAGTACAGAAAGCTTTCTATCGGTAAAGCTGTCTGTTCTTCGTTAGTTATAGTTGAAGACTGGCGCCAACAAGCGTTATCTCTTTCTCGGGGAGCAGACACGTGGGAATCCAATATAGATGAATTAGACCTCACATGTGGCAGACTGCGCATTTTAAGCTCCAGCCAGCGGCTTTTTCTTTTGGCGCGAGTTCTAATATTTTTGATTGCGTATGGAAAGACTGCGGACGTATAGCATCATTGTGAATAGTGGTGAAATTATTAAAAGTATAGTGTAGCTAGTGCTTGTTTGGGTTATTCATGAGATATTTCAACCCCAAAATGGCTACTAAAAAACGTAAAGTTGATTCAGAGTGCCATGCCTTTGGACCTGAAATATTTTTTTTTACAGTTGTAAAGGATAAACCAGCATGGCTCATCGCAATTCCATTCATGTCACTAACATATTTAAATTGTAATACTTGTATATTGTTTTTTAAAATTTTAGAAAAATTTATCTTGGGCCCGCCAAACTTTTTTTTTTTTTTTTTTTTTTTTTGATTTTTGGCCCCCGACCGAAACGGTTTGCCCATCCCTGCTCTACGGTCATTCCGTGCACACTTTAGGCTAATCAGACCGGGACCTACAGTTTAACATGGATTCCGAACCACTCACAAACGTCTAATCCACCGTCAATATTCGAACCTGAAGCACCAAAGGCCAGACCTCTCGCCAATTGGCTATCAGGCCGCTTGTACAACAAGAGTTGATACTCTGAACTTGAAATAAGCACAACAGATGAAGGCAGCCATGAACACAATATTTTTTCATTGTTTCTAAATATTCATTATTCTATTCATATTTCTAATATTCATCTAATTTCATTGAGATTTCTGTCGTGTATACATGTACACAAAAACCTACCAGTCATGTTTATAATAGAATACAGTGAATGAGTAATTTAAAGCCCTTAGAATAAATGAATCCAAATGAAAATTTACAAAAACAATTTTCTGCAATCTGATTTTTATATTGTTGATTGTTTATTAATATGTTATTTAAGTTTACTGCAGCTCAATAAGCATATTTTAAGAATTTACTTATTTTTCGAAACAAATAAATTTTGGCACGTACCATATCAAAGAATATGGTTTTAAAATATATGTGTATATTGCATACTATATATGTATTAAAATACAATAAATTAATATTTTACAATAATTTTTATATGAGGCTTTAACTGGAAAAATATGACAGAAGACTTAAAATATTTTTAAACAAGCAAATGCCTTTTAACATGCATTTTCGATTAAAAAAGCAATAAAACAATTATTTCTGCTTACCTCTACAACCTTCAATCAAGCCTATTGCTATATCTAGAGAAAGATAATATTTTTAAAAACAATTTCGTAAATATTTTATTTGTTTATATGTATAATGTTTCAATTTTACTTGGATTTTGACAATTTATAATTTTAGTTTTAGGAGGGATTTTTAAATTTAATTTTTTTCCACGCATTATAAGTTTAAGTAGTATACACAAGTAACCGCTTTGTTCGATTTACAATTAGAGACCTTGCTGATGATGTTGGAATTTCGAAAGGATCGGTCAATTCAATTTTAAAAGATGTTTTGGGCCTCAAACGCGTCAAATTTCGATTGGTACCGAAAAACACTGAATTTTTTGGAAAAACTTCGTCGCGTTGAAGTGTGTGAAACAATGCTTTCTGACTATCAGGACAAGTAGAAATGCATGATAACTAGAGATGAGACTTGATTTATGTTTACGACCGGAAACAACCGATCAATAGAGCGAATAGGTGAAGCAAGAATGAAAAAGAGCACGCCAAAATCGCTCAAAAATCAAGATCATGTTGACTGTTTCCTTCGATTACCGCGGTGTGGTGTATTATGAATTCCTTCCGCCGGGTCAAACTATCAACAAGGAATATTATTTGAGTGTTATGCGTCGTTTGCGTGAAGCTATTCACAAAAAGAGGCCACATTTATGGAAAGACAACTCTTGGTTTTGCTTCAGGATAATGTGCCAGCTCACATTAAATTGATTCTTCGTAACAATTTCGCCAAAAATGAAACCGATATCGTTCCACAACCACCGTATTCACACGGTGTGACTTCTGGCTATTCCAAAATCAAAATACCACTCCGGTACAGCGTTATGAGTCTCTTCAATCGAGATTCAACGTGAATCGACGCGCGCCTTGAAGGCCATCTCGGCCAATGATTTTTTAACATGCATTGAGGATTGAAAACGTTGGCAGAAGTGCATTGTGTCCGAAGGGATTACTCTGAAGGCGATGAAATGAATTTGGAAAAATAAATAAAGAGTTTTTGAAAAATAAAAATTGGCCTTATTTTTTGGGTATAGTAGTATCTCAAATTTTGATATAAATTATATTTAATCGATCTATAATGAAAAATGCATACTTACTCATCATGGCTGTAAAAACATAACGCGTGGTTAAAAACTCATTTTAACAAAGGCAGTATATAAGAAAACAATGAAATTATTTAATAATTAACATAAGAAATATTACTATTTATAGATAAAATTTAAAAAAATTTTTATTTTTAATTAAATAATTTTTGGTCTGTTTCTTAATGAACTAAATATTTCTATTAAATAATTTCAATTTACATTTTTAAATTATGCAAACTAAATAAATAACGTAACGAGTACTTTTTCCAAAATGTTCTTAGAACACTGAAATGCTCAAGTACTTATTTACCATAAATTTTATTAGACAAGAGAACACATTCTAAAGTCTAATAAAAATTTAGGTTGTTGTGACTGTAACATTTTTTTCTCACGGAAAGATGTTTGGCATTTCATTTCCTGGAGAGAGGAATGCATGCTATTTAGCAAATATATATTATAACCATACACTCTAAAATTTGACAGCAAACAAGCAGTATTGTGGGAGTTATATTACACAATTAGTGTTTTGCACTAATGAGAAAAACCTGTCATTCAAATCTGAGAGCAGATATTCGGTGTCAGGTATAATGAGACTCGGGAAATTAGCGATAGTCTGTGAGTCCTTCAAAGGTCAGAACTACAGAATAAATATGAACTATACCGTGAGTTGTTCCATCGTGATGGGTGATAGAACGAGCTGAGAAATGTCTACTTCAATGAGAAGTTAGGGAAGCTGATCTTGACGGATTGTCTTAAAAGAAGTTTTTTTTTTTTTTTTTTTTGTTAAGAAGGGAGAGAGTTCTGTGACGAGTCGACAAGAAGAGTTATCTTTTTCTCTCAAGTGACGGAGTAGGTCAGATATTCTGTCTGTTTACAAAGTGAGCCCCTTTGTGGTTTCGTGTATCACGCTTGTGATAATTAAGGTCTGCTGCAGACCGGTTATGTTAATTTTATCGTAGATTCGAGAACTCTGAAAATCTCCGATCTTGGAGCAACTGCTTTTTGTGAATCAAATTTATGTCTTTTATTTTCTTTTCAGTGTAAATAGTATAAAACCCAGAGTTCTGTATATATACATAATGCTTGTAAATAAAAATTAAAGTGTTGCCATGAATCTGAAAGTGTCCCTCTTCTTGAAGCCGGTATAGGTTGAGACATTACACATCGTTAATAGGAGGAAACACATACTAGAGATATTTCTATCACCCAGTTATATCAAACAAGTATACTAATATAAAGCAATACTAACCATCAGTTACCATTCCTAACATGTCATTGCGTTCTCCTCCACCACCACCATTTTGAGACATTCCTGTTGGAAGTTTACAAGCAAAAATTCATTATATTATCAAATAAAAAATATTAAATATAAAAATATAGTTTTTTTTATGAAGTTTTACTATTTTAAACTTTTTAGGACTACTTTTTTTTTATTAGTTATTCTTCATTGTTTATATTTAAATGGTGCGAGAAAAAAACTCAAATTTTCGAATCGTTTCTATTTACAATATTGTATTGCTGCAAACATAGTTTTCTGCTTTACGTGCATGTGTAATGTTACTTATCCTAATATCACCATTTTTAATAGCACTGTCAACTGATTTTTTCAAATTAAATACTTTGGTGTTAAACTTGATAAATCCCTCACTTATGCACAGTAATAGCCTAAGAAAATATTTTAACTCCTTCTGTCCGTAATTTTTACCCGTTCATTTGTCGAAAATCAAAGCTGTCTATCCCGAATAAAAAAATTTTTTTGTTCTAATGCAGCTGGCAAACACTTAGACAGCTTGGTCTTGATGCCTTGAGGCAAGCGCTGCACAGACGTTACTCACTTTGCATTACCCAGGGGGTGCGTGTCACTTGAAGATAAGCCACGGACGCGGAGTAACAATGCCCCCGCAACGCTCTACGACCCTATTAGGGCCGGGACCTACGGTTTAAAGTGGGTTCCGAACCACTACAAACATCCATGACACCGCCGGGACTCGAACCCGAAACCTGTGGTACCGAGCGCCAGAGCGCCAGCCACTCGGCCATTCAGGCCCATCACGAATAAAATACTCACCTACATTTATTACATGCGTTCCGCGATTTCATAAGCAAGTCCGGTTTGAGGCTCAGCAGCCAAATCAAATTTAGAAACTGTTCAATGACTGGAAAATAAAGTTCTTCGAATGATTAAAAATTCGTCTTGGTACTTCAGAAATGAGAATATTAGAAACTCTCTTGACCTTCACAGTAATAGACAATTCCTCTTTAATACCTCTGAGAAGTTATATGAACCTATCTCTTTTTATGGTAATTATGTTCTTAGATCCTTTAAAATTTATGACATAATTCTGTTTGAAAATAGAAAGCGATATAGAACTCCTCAATTTGTGTTCTGTCCGTAATCTTCTCTTTCTGAATCATCACATGCCCTCGTTGGCAGTTCAATCAATAATTGTAATAATATCAATAATTATAAGTATTAATTAGAATTTATTTTCCATATTGAATACATTTGTATAACTTCCCGAAGCTCCTTCTTCCAATCTGTTAGCTACAGAGGTTCATTCCATGACTTTAGCCAGAGTGAATACCGCTTGAGGTCGCCACCCATTCATGAATGGTACGCCGCTAAATATCCTGGTATGTCCTTGCAGTGCTCCTGTCCTAGATCTGCTCAAACGGCTTTCGCTAGACTAAGGACTGGCCACACTAAGAGTTTGACCTTCAATGGAGACGAGAAGACATATACCTTTTTGTCATTGTTCGGTCATCGCGTCTCCCTCTCATCTCATTGATTGTATGGGTGCCTCTGTGAGGCAACTGTTGAATGAGGGGAGGATCGTTAACGATCTATTGATGCAGCATGATCTACTGGACTTGGTTTAGGATTCTAAATCAAGGGGATAGCAACAACAACAACATACATTTGTATATGTTACTATTCTCCATCATATACATTTTATATAAAATTCTCCATTTTACATAAAAAAAAATAAACATAAAATATATAGGGCATAACAATTCCAGAGGCAATGCTTTCAATAATCAAAGACAGTAAGTGTGTCCGCAGCCAAGAGCTTCGTTCATTCTTCTATTGATCTCCAGTTCTGTGTTTTTAAAAATATGTTTATTTTTAATATTTTATTCTATTCATTTAAGAGGTAATGAACTATATAAATTGAATATTTTTTTTATTTTTGAAAATTTCAATGGTTCCATTAAAATATTGACTTACATTTAAAATGTCATATAATTGTCTTCATAAGAAACGGAATTAAACCGAAGTATTTTATTAATGACGTAACAAAGATTTGTGACCATCTAAAACCATCTAAAAATGGCTGAAATGAATCTTGAGCTCATTCTTTCTTATAAAAAGAAATTTTATACAAAGCTGGAATCTTTTGCAATTGCGACTATTTATGAAAGATATCGCTTCCCTGATTGGCTCCATGCATATACTGATGGATTCCGCTGATCCCACTACAGGAAATGCTGGTGTTGGGATCTTTTGCCAATTCTTTCAGTTCAAAAACTTGTTGGGGCCTTTCGACAATTTTGATGGAGTTTCTTGCCATCGAGGCCTTAAAGTATCACTTGCAGGAAAAAAAAATGTTCTTTATGGATTTCCATACTACAATTCGGGTTTTGGTAAACCGAGAGATCTTCCGAGAGGTAAAAGTCTTCCCTCCTCTTCCGAAAATTTGATTTGGTCTGTCGCTATGTGGTCATTTTGCCCACTTTAGGCTGATTAGATCGGGGCCTACAGTTTAAGGTGGATTCCGTACGACTCACAAACATATATTTCACCGCCAGTATTCGAACCCGAAGCCTTTGGTAACAAAGGCCAGAGCTCTAGCCAATTGGCAAAGTGGAAGGAATCCATGATTGCAGAACATGCATTTTGGGCTTTCAAATGTTATCATTCGGAAAAAGATGATTGACCAAACAATCATGGCAAGTCAGGGAGTCTGAATAAGGCAACTTCTTAAAACCTAAGCTTATCAGGGATGCTTAGAATAAAGTTAAACCAGTTTTTAGATGAGTTGCCTTCATGGAAATTTTCAGATAGAGTGTTCCGAAAAAATCTCGGATCATCAATTTCATCGAGTGAAAAGAAATATCTTTACAAAAAGTTTGGGCGATAGTTGTTTCTTTTTGGTAAGAGAATCCGCCTTTCATTACCCAGGATCCCACAATGGCCCGGGATCCACTGCAGAACGACACCTTTGCCCTTTGAGGCACTGTCATAATTAGTGAGAATTGTAATTTACTAAATTGCGTTTATACTAATGTGTTGTTAATAGAAAATATCAATGAAGATTCAAATATTATTTATTATGATTCAAATTTTCAACCTACATCATTTCATACCTATTTGTAAATCAATATCTCGAAAGAAATTCTAATATATATATGAATCTTTGTTTTTATAAAACAGCTAAAATAAATTTTAAAAACAGGTTTTAATGGTGAACAAATTTTAAAAATAAATCCTTTTTTTTAAAGCTGAATTCCTGAGGGCAATGGATCGATCCTATCATACATAACAGATCACATTATGTATGATCATATGTATTATGTATGATCATACATATATCGATCATACCATGTTTTTGCACATGTATATCTCGAAGCATATATAAATGTATATATCTTTCGAGATATGCATGTGCAAAAAGATATGGTATGATCGATAGATGCATAGAAAGCTTTGATATTATAAAATAGCTAAAATAAAAAAAAACAGGCTCTAAGGATGTACAAATTTTCGAAAAATATTACTTTTTAAAGGTGAATTCATCAGTTAATTGCCTTTTCAAAATCAGATTTTCTAACAGATTTTGTGTTCATAGGGTATATATTACGAGTAACTTATACTTTTTGAGAAAAAATAAGGCACATTACCTGGAACCACCAGAATGAATCCGACGACCAAGAAGAAAACCAGAGATCCGTTTGCAATCATTGTATCTGCAAAAAACGTTCTGAAGGTATCAGAAAACTCGAGAAAACTGCAACCATTTATACTTTGTCGCCAAATTCATTCCTTTATTCACCTGTTGTTTTCAAAAAAAAAAAAATCACGTTGGACATTCACGCGGTTTGGAGATTATTATAAGCTGGCATTTTAAATTTAAATGTTTTGAAAATGTACTGCTAACTGAGGAAAGAGTGTCTTAATCTTGAATAGTTTTACACGGAGGCGCAGTGGAATCCCGAACAGGTGTTTTTAGTACCAAAATATATAATAATTAATGGTCTGAAATAACACAATAGTCATAATAGTTTGTACTCGATAATATTAATAATTTTCTTACAAAAATTTATTTAAAAAACTATGCGCATATGTCGGTTTAGTTTAATTGGTCGCTCTAGGCACACTTTAGACTACATAGTGACAGGCGCTCGGTGCCAGGTTTCGGGTTCGAGTCCCGGTGATGGCATGTATTGTAGTGGTTCGAAATTCACTTTAAACCATAGGTCCCTGTTCAAAATGACTACTACTACTAGACCACACCACATCTCTGTGCCTACAGCTCAATTGCCCCTGACTGGGCTCTGTGACGCTCTACTGTCCTATTTGACCGGGACCTACGGCTTAAAGTAGATTCCGAACCATTACAAACATCCATGACAACGCCGGGATACGAACCCGCAATAAGTGGTACCGAGCGGGAGAGCGCTAGCCACTCGGCCATTCAGGCCCATCACGATTAAAATACTCACCTACATTTATTACATGCGTTTCGCGATTTCATAAGCAAGTCCGGTTTCCAATTGGCCATCGGTAGCCAATTGGCCATCTTGTAGCATGTGTATGTGTTATTTAGTGTAGTTTTGGGGGCCTGAATGACCGAGTGTCTAGCGTCTATATATATATATATATTCAAAAAATTATGTATATATATATATATATATATATACATAATTTTTTTGAATAGAATGACTTTTGTTATATAAATATTAAGCAAAATATTTTAAATTCAGTCTTTTTGAAAAGGAAAAAAAAACGTGCAAATTATGGTTGTCCTCAATTTTTTATTCGCTTTCCAAAATACTTAATGTAATAAAAAACTAATTGCCTTTTTGTTGTATTATATAAATTAATAGCCACTGTCAATTGAAATTCGTTTTCAAAATATGTAATCATTTTTTTTTCATATCTATATTGTATAATAAAAAAAAAAAAAAAAGAATTAGCTAATTTTTTTTTTTTTTATGTAAGTTTGGTTCTCCTATAGCATCGAAATAATATTTCAATTAAAACATGAACATTTTTAAAGGGCATATTCAACGGAATTATATTTTTTCTTCTTATTTTTGCTTGACATTGAAAGCGTAGAAACAGCTCGAAAATGTATGCAACCTTTAATACTTCGTTTGCAGATGATAATTTACATATAAGTCCAGTTTAAATTCTCAGAGGAATTCATTGTCATTGTATTTAATTCTACAAGGAGATTATTAGAATGCCTGTGAATATTCTTTATCTAAAGAATATCATCACGAAATAGTCTTAGGAATTCAATTGTAATCTCTTTTGGGGCATTTATAAAGATATTGTTAAACGAAAGTTTTATAATTCTATCTAAAAAAAAATGAAATGTATTCCAATAGCATTCTTAAATCTGGAGAAGGTAGCTATAGGTCTTAACATAAAGTTTTATTTAATATTTTAGTAGATAGTGCTGTATTACTAATTCTGGAAACTACTAACTTTCCTTATTTCTTTTCGTTTTTGCACTTTTTAACAGTTACTTTTGTAAAAATTCGAAAGGGCTTTAATAACTTGGGGTTTTAAATTTCATCCGTGAGGTCTATATACTACTGCGTCAAAAAAGGAAGACCAATTTTCAAGTTAAACTTCCGGGCCTTATGGAATTTCAATTTTTCACTGTCCTTGACATCTGCGTGAAATTTCGCGTCAAAATATTCATTAGTGTTTGAGTGACGCATGGCTTTGTGAGGCGCTAAAACTGATTCCGGCGATTTTTGAAATGTCTGAATTCATTGAGCAAAAGAACTTGCATTCAATTTTGCTTGCGGAAACGTATAGAATGTTGCAGAAGGAATTCGGTGATCTAACTATATGGGAAAATGTTTAGAAGTGGTATAAACTGTTCAAAGAAGGAGAAAACGTGTTGAAGACGAAGAGCCCTCTGCCGACCATCAACCTCAACCGACGAAGTTCCAAGTATAAAAAATTAAAGATTTGGTGCTTGAAAACCGTCGATTTACAATTAGAGATCTTGCTGATGATGTTGGAATTTCAAAAGGATCAGTCAATTCTATTTTTGGGCCTCAAACGCGTCAAATCTCGATTAGTATCGAAAACACTGAATGCGCCAGCTCACACTGCATTGATTCTTCGTGACTGTTTCGCCAAAAATGAAACCCATATCGTTCCACAACCACCGTATTCCCACCGTGCGACTTCTGGCTGTTCCCCAAATTCAAAAGACCACTCACTCGGAGGACCCCGTTTTGAGTCGATTGAAGAGATTCAACGTGAATCGCTTGGAAAATCGGATTGGAAAAATCGAGAATCGGATTGGAAAAAGAGTTGACATAAGTGCATTGTGTCCGGGGTGGATTGATTTGAAGGCTATTAAATAAATCTGGAAGAATAAATAAAGATTTTTGAAAAAAAAAAATAATTGGCCTTACTTTTTGGGCCCAGTAGTAAATAAACTTAGATTTTTTATCACCTACGCTCAGCTACTCCCCAAAAGATTTGTGGACGATTCCTTAACAGTATTAGGTCTAATGTAAATGATTCGTATCTGAGCTAGAGTTCAGAAAAATGAGAGAGCACAATTATTCCAGTCCGAAGATACTGAAGTTTCTGATGAAGTTCTTGCCAATTCATGATTTTGAGAGTTGCAAATGTTTGTAGTGTTACAATTCAAATCCATTAACAATCTGTTTGTTTACATCAACGACTCCAAAATTTTTTTATTCTGTCAACTCCTTTTCAGAAAATAATTTACTCATCGTCCTCCAGGAAATTTACCTTCTTTAATAGAAGAAACTGGAAGATAAAATGTGTGCATCTACCTACTTTTTAAAACAGAAGAAAAAGGATGTTGTAAATGAGGCCCTTTGAGCTTACAATTATAAAATTATTTGTTAAAATCAACGATATTAGCATTGCACAAAAAAGTAATATAATGAAGGACAATGTGTAAAAAAAAAAAAAAAAAAAAAACATGGCGAATAACATTAAAATTTATTCTCATGAGAAATATGAACCTCGCGTTTTGCAATTCATAAATTAAACCTTCTCTATTTTTGACAATATAGCAGAAGTATATTATAAGCAAAAATTTTAACCGCATCACAATTTTAACCACCAAATTGCGCTAAACTATTATTCTCTAAATAAGATTCAAGAGATGCAACTATTCTTATATTCTCTTTCTTTTAATACTTTTACGCCTAATGAAATTCCACTTCGAGTTGAAAGTTGGACAACTCGAAGCGGTGGATTTCAAACCGGTTTCAGGCGAACGTGGTGAGGCTAGTGATTGGTCAACGCTTCCCGCTTAAACGCCTCACGCCTCGGTGGGAAAGAACCTTTATGCTTATAACGCTTTCTACTCGCATTAAATCGTATACGCTTTATTTTAAAACACATTACACTGTATTAGAGAGAAAAAAAAAAAAAAGTTTTAAAGAAAGAATAAAACAAACATGGGAGAGAAAAATATCATTAAAGAAAATAAAACTAGAAAAATTCATGATGCTTTGCACTTTATCAGAGAAGGGAAAAATTCCTCCTCTGTGATTGGCTTGCTGAACCTCAAAAATGGTTTATACTTCATTATTTGCCAGAGAAGGCTACCAGTTTACAGAAGTTATTATATTAAGATTTCTATTGCAATCTGTGAGAATGAGAATCCGTTGTTTCTTTTACTGCATAGCGAAGCATGTCAGAAAGTGTAGTATGAATAATAAAAAAATAAATAAATAATTCAAGACCTTGATTGTAAAATACCCAAAGCCTGCTCTTTATTTTATTTTATTCTCAGTTTCGTAATCCCAGAATTGAATGGAATAAGTGCTTTCTATTTTTTCATCATGGGCCTGAATGGCCGAATGGCGCTCGGTACCACAGGTTTCGGGTTCGAGTCCCGGCGGTGCCATGGTTGTTTGTATTGGTTCGGAAACCACTTAAAAAGGATCTAATATGATCGTAGAGCGTGGCGGGGCATTGTTACTGCGCGTCCGTGGCTTATCTTCAAGTTACACGCGCCCCCTGGATAATGCAAAGTGAGTACGTTTGTGCAGCACTTGCCTTAAGGCATCAAGACCAAGCTATCTGTGTTTGCCAGCTGCATTAGAAAGAAAAAAAAAAATTTTTTTCATCATTGTTGAATAAAGCATATTAACCAACATGGCGTGATCATAATACATTTTTAAATGTGTTGGATGAAAGAATTCAAAATTTAAAAGGAAAAAATAATTCATCTTTATCTTTTTATCATTGTATATTTTTATAATTGACTTCATTTATGTAATCTTTATTTTTTAAATATAACTATAATGAAAAAATTATAAGCTTTTATTTATTTCATTTAAACAAATTATTAATATCTTACATTATATATGATTTCATGAAGTTGTTAATGAATATTACTAAAAATATTTACTATAATAAACTCTATTTACATTATTTTTTATTCTTGATACATAATTCTAATATGTATAACAAAATACCACAAATAAATATAAAAATACTTCAAGATTTTTCTGAGGTTTTTAACAAAATATATTTTAAAACATTCATTACAAATATTATAGGATTGAAGAGTACTAGTAAAGCATGTAAAGAATTTAAATAAACAAGAAAAAAGAATTATATTGTGATTGCCAAATGTCAAAAAACATGAAAATTAATGCGACTCTTACATAAAGTTGTTAATGAATATTACTAAAAAATTACTCTAATAAACTCTGCTTAAATTAATTTTTTATGTTTGATGCATAATACTAGCATATATAATTGAATACAATAGATAGATATAAAAATATTTCAGGATTTTTTTACGCCTTTTAACAAAACATTTAAAAATACTATCACAATATTCATTACAAATATTTGAGGATTGAAAAGTATTGATAAAGCACGTAAAAAGATTTAAATAAAGAAAATTAGTTAAATATATTGTGATTGACAAATGTCAAAAAACAAGAAAATTAATGTCACTGTTAAAATCAAACATAATGCGAACTCAATAATGATTATGGAAGAAGTACAACAGAAAAAAGAAGCTTCAATCACAAAATATAAGAAGTTGCCCCCATTCCACCTCGATTCTAGAATTCCTTTCCTACTTCGGGATAACTCCAACTTCAGAAGTAATTCCACTTTGAAATTTACCTCATTTTTTTCCTAGCTGTCAAGGGTAATTAATCAGTCACTCTTTACTGGTTACCTTGGCCACAGGGGTGCCTTTAAACTCCTGTCTTCTTTGAAGTACATGATGATGAAATAGGAAAACATAGCTTGAAAGAAACAGAATATGAGCAATTAAGAATAATGTCCCATGAGTTAAGTAAGATAACAAAAATTAGGCAAATATTTAAAAGTTGAGAGAAATAAAAGTAAAACAAAATAAAAGTTAAATGATATATATACACAATTAAAATAAAATTAAAGTTAAGAGGGAAAAAAACGAAAATAAAGTCCGCAAGGGGACAGGGTTAACGCTGCTAGAAATGATGATTAAAGGAGCAGGTCAGGATCGAACGTACAACCTCGCAGCCGCAAGTCCCGAATTCCCAGCAGCACAGCAGGGGAAATTTTGACGGATAACTTAGATTACAAAGGGAAAAATGTGCTGCAGAAAGTTTGTTTTGAACCTCTCCTGAATAATTGAAGATAATAGAAAACAATTTTTGACACCCTCGAACAGTATAGAACCAAGAAACCTAAGAAAAGAGCTTTGGAATCTTATTTGGTAGATTTAATAAGCTTCATCTGGCAACAAGATTGTATATAGTAAGGTATATAGTTAATAGATTTTTTTCTTATCAAGTGTTATGTTACACATTTATTTTTTTCACATTTTAATTTGAATCTGCAAAACTGTCGAACTTTTAAGGTAAAATAATTCCACTATTTATATTACTGTTTTCATCATTTCCCCTTTCAATCCGCATTGCAAAAGTCACACTAAAGAATATTTAAATTATTTTATTTCTATAATCTTGCAACGATTTTCTATAGTTAAAATGAATTTTTATCTTCTTTTCAACTCGTCATAGTACTTTATTAATTATTAATAGCCAGACTTCCGCAGAATAAAAAAATGCCTGTCTCTTCCTGCACTGACTTTGGGAAGGGCTTCCCTTACTAAGCGTCCACCAAGACTTGGTGTGCGAGCATCTCTGAGATTCCATATAGGGCATCGCTCTTCTAGTTCAATTGAATGTAGTTAAAAAGCATGCAAAACGTTTCTGAGACCTTTCTGCTATCGAACAAGTCTATACAGAAATGATCATTCAAACACTTTATGTAATTTCTCGCCTAATTGGGTTGTCATAAAAAATATGATTCGGTTAGAATTATTGATAGATTCCATGGCGAAAAACATTTATTTGACGAGGGGTCCTCTGACAATTCTCTACCTGCATACTCATTAAGAGTTATTTATTTTTTAGATTATTTAATAATCGAAATTTGTTTGTTTATTTTGCTTATTTATCATTGATGTTGCTATGCTTCACCAATCTGACTTTGACCATTTAAATTACCAAAACAAATCTCAGATGTTTGAAAATTGAATTTAATATATTTTCGGCACTTACCAAATACTTTTTCATTTTTATGTAGTGCAGATAAACAGCTGAGGAATTTTCTATCTTCTCATCCTAGCACCTTTCATCTGTTAGTAAATAAATATTAGATACCTTTCAAAATTTTAGTTTTATTTACATTTATATCAATAGAATGTACAAAGTTTTCTAAATATATGGCTGTCAAATACTTTTCTTCCATATTTGTTCATTATATATGGCCACACGTGATATCTAATAAAAGACAGCATTATTATTTCATCTATTTACCGTAAAATGCTTTTCTAATCTGTTAAATTGTTAATCTCTTCTAGAAGAACAAAGTTACGATTCAGCTGGCGAATGCGATAAATCGTTCGCGATAAATCTTTAGCTAAAAAAAAGTATTTCTCCGTCTTCACAGAATTGCAGACTGAAGTCAGTGCTGACTTCACCTTATTATTAAAAAAAAGTGTAAGCGTAAAAGTGGTTCGATTTGTGCAGAATACAGCGAATCTTTTAGCTTACTTCAGGTGGCTGCCCTCGATCGACCTACTACAGTAAACGTTTATCAATTTATTCAAAATTTAAAAAAACATTTTATTTTTCCGTTGCTTTTATATCATAAAACAAATTATTATTAGAATATGTTAAGTGTCATGTTCTCTCATTTCGTATTACCTGCTTTATAGTTGTTCTAGTGTTTCCTCTAAGTGTTGTTCATTTTAGTGTTTACTCTGAGAGAGAATTGTTAAATTTTTTTTTCGTTTCAGGCTGTAAAGATTACATTTAAAAAATGCCTCCAATTACGCTTTACGCAACCTGCCTTGATCGAATTATCGAACTGATAAAAGGGAAGCATTGGAGTGAAGAGAAAGAGAATCCTTTC
Organism: Caerostris extrusa; assembly: GCA_021605095.1. Taxonomy (NCBI): domain Eukaryota; kingdom Metazoa; phylum Arthropoda; class Arachnida; order Araneae; family Araneidae; genus Caerostris; species Caerostris extrusa. The sequence goes on from BPLR01000278.1 coordinate 56,695, forward strand.
TCTCGCCTGCCGTCAAAAATCGTAGAACTTTTAGTCGAAGTTTGCGGGACATCGCAAAAATTCAGGGAATTCTCTTACTTTCGAATGTTTTTAAGCAGTGGAAAGTTGCGAAAGCTCAAGCTCTGTTTTCCTGTGATTTTCATAGGCATATGTATGGTGCTTCCCTCAATGCTAACAGAAAAAGGTTGTATGAACATTACAGTATTAGAACTGGACCGAAATTTCCGTAATGATGAGAGCGAATGGCTGGAAAACTTGCTGCAGAAGCTCCCTCTATTAGAGAGCCTCTCTGTACGAGCACTCTTTAAGCCTCAAGCATTGAAGAATTGCAAGGGGCTTAAAAGTGTGGAAGTAATTCAAATTCGCTGGAATCCAAAAATATCCTACAACTTTCTAAGCGAAGCAGCTGACACTCTGTCCCACTTGGAAGATCTAGAAGAATTCGACATATCTCAGTACACAAGAAAAAGTTCGAATTTTCTAAAAGTAGTCAAAATGCTCGACAATCATAAAAAATTGACATCTTTAAGATTTACTGATTCATCTCGAGCCGCACATCACATCTATGAGAATAGTGCAATAGAACAACTTCCTAAATATGGTTTACGGAAATGCTTCTGGACACCAGACACGAGTTGCGGTTCATTCGAGGAGATAACCTTATTATGCAACTCGTTTCTTGAAAGGATCACAAGCTCCGTACTTTTATTTCCACTCGTTGAGGAACTGGAAATTTTAGTGCTTCGCGAAGATTGCTTTGAATATCTGAAAAGCCTGAAACACCTAAGATCTTTGAAAATTAAATTTGATATGTATACGAAATATCAGCAGAACCTTTCTTTCTTGAGTGGTATTGGTCAGCAGCTGAGGCATCTCAGTATTGTATCACACCGCGAGGTACCTGTAAATGCCATTTCCAAGTATTGCTTCAATCTTGAATACCTCAAAATTATTGGCAATGCAACCATCTTTGATTCCATTGAATCTTCCTACAATTTTAAAAACCTAAAAAGACTGGAAATAGGCTTAATCGATGCACACTCACTTCTGTATGTCTTTCAAAATGTGAGGAATTTGAAGGAACTGCAGTTTCATATGGCCGCTGTTTTTGACGACCAGAAATTACTTGAAATACTCAATAGAAATCCCCTTGCTTTTAATCACCTAGACAAAGTATTTGTGAGAGACTGCATGCTTTCTAGGGAGGGTGTCAGGACATTCCTGGAACACGCCGTAAATCTCACCACAGCGCACATCAAGTCAAGTCATTTCAATGAAGGTGCAGGGAGAGATTTTTCAAACGTGATAGAAGAATTGCAACGAGATGTTATACATGATTACAGAGCTGTGAAACACTATTTTAATAATACGTCTTTTTTTTCAGATTAAAATGGGGTTTTTTTTCCCTTTCTGAACTATAAAACAATTTTTTCTATTGAGGAAAATATATTTAATTTATTTTTTTTAACTGTACAAAGTCAAAATAATTGGTTACAGTTTTGATGTTTGTTTAAAAAGACACAGTATTTTTGTAGTTTTTTTTTCTGGTAATTTATCCAAATTCGTGTTGTTTTCAATTTATACGAATTTCACAAACAAGTTACTGAAAATATGTCTCGATAGGAATATCTTCTTGTACTATCAACAGGTTTTACTAAATAAATTTTGTTTATATATAGTGTGTGTGTTAAATGTACATAGACATAAATCACCCTAATAATTTTTAAACCAACCAAATATTCATTTAGAAGATGGATTTTTATTTAAGTAGTGTAGTCCCTAAAATTGGGCAAAAATTGATTTTTATGCAATCGAATGCATGTTTTGAAAGCATTTTAAAGGAATTCCTGTTCATTTAAAAATAATAAATTATTACTTCATTATTATTTAAATTTTAATGTAAATTTATGCATTTTTATGATATACATATTTTTATCTCCATTGGCAAATTTACGAGCATAGTTTATATGTTTAAACAAAAGTATGATTACTAAAATTTTAACTAGTGCTTTGCTTTTGATTCCATTTTAAATGATAATTAAATAAAAAAGATTTAATATAGGAGGAAATTAATTTTCAGAAAAAAAAAATAATGCTTTTAAAATTTTTGTACAACCAAAAATTTCAGATTCTGAAAAGAAAGTCTCTTTAAATGTAATGCGGAACATTGGGATTGAGGAGTAAAAGGACAATTAAATATAATAAACATTATTTTAATATAATAAACATAACATAAATATAATAAACATATTTTTACTATACATTCAAGTATTTCGGAAAATTGTTTTTCATACAGATGGATGAAAATAAATAATACCTTACATTTATATTTATAAATGCACATTTAAAATAGAAATTTGCAGAATTATGTTAATTTATCTTTTTCATTTTATACAATGTAACAAAATCCTAAATTTTGTTTTATTTATTACTATATTAATACCTTGAAAATATGATTTGTTACAATTTTAAAAAAAATATGTAGGTGAATTTACCATTTCTAACTATTGTAAAGTTAATGTGAATAGCTGAAATTATGTTCGAAAAAGGGTATCTAATTGAGTCTAACATTTAAAGATCATTTGATTCATCCGATTCAGTTTTAACCTACTTCAACTTCTATTTTACTCACAACAACTTTACTATTGTAGATATTCGGAAACTGGGAATTGCTACGACAGGAAAAGATTAATGTTTGCCTGTAATTATTTTCTGGAGACTAAAATATTTTAAATTCGGAAATTCACAACTTGGGCGTTAAAATACTTCTAAATATACTTCAAATATCTTACATTTCTCTTCCAAATGCACATATTTCCTTTTAAACTACGAGCGTAAATAGAACTGGAGTATGTAAGGCAACAGACAATTTTATGGAATAATGCATACCCCCTCCATCTAATGCGGAATAAAATTAAATACCTAGTTTTCTAATGAGCCTGGGGTGTTGGTACGGGGCTGGCAAGATAAGTCACAGTCCGATGAGTGAATAATCTCGCTGGTCCCAATTGGTCTCAGTCCGTCGACATTTGACTAACGCTCCGGCGTTTGGTGCCGAGGTTTGTGTGAAGCCTGCCAATTGGCCGTCAGGCCACTCTGTCCTTAGAGAAAGCAAACAAAGATCTTTTACACCGGAAACATGTCTGGAGAGTGCATAATTTAAGACTTGAAAATCCGTATTTTTTGTGGAGAGACTGGGTTTCTTTTTATTTGATTGTTCATTGCAGAAGGAAAATTTTACTTTACCCACAATTACATTCCTGGAAAGAATAAATCCTCTTTGTTTCTTGCTGTGTTACAACGGCCATCATTGTTATTTTTTTTTTTCTCTACAAGGTAAAATTTCTTATTTTACTAGATTTGGTTCGTCGTTCTACGGTCATTATACGCACACTTTAGACTCATTAGACTGGGACTTACAATTTAATAAGGATTCCGAACCACTCACAAACATCCATGTCACCACTAGGATTTGAATCTGAATGCTGTGCTTCCAAAGGCCTGCGCTCAAGCCAATTGACCATCAGACCGCTCAGTCCTAGAGAAAGCAAATTAAGATCTTTTACTGTAGGTGTCTGGATGATTTAAGACATGAAAATCCGTATTTTTTGTGGAAAGAGCGGGTTCTCTCCTCTTTATGTTGCCTTGGCCTATGAACATCTTGTAATTGTTTGGTTTGATACTCTATGGAGTTTTTTTTTTTTTGCACACTTTAGGCTAATTAGACCGGGACCTAGATTTTAACGGGGATTCCGAACTACTAAACAACATCCATGCCTCTGCAATTATTCGAACCTGGATTTTGTAATACCAAAGACGACAACGCTAGTCAATTGGTCACCAGGTCGACTTATTTTACTAGGAGTAATTTCTTTATTTTGGTAAAAAGTAGATCAATCAAATAATGATATTATTAAAATGCATATTGCTAAAATTGGAATTCTAAATAAAATGTCTTGAGCACTTAGCTAACTTTGATTGTTGTATCTAGATTTTTTTGTCTATTATATCGAGTAGGCCAGACCCGATAGCAATTTATTATTTTATTAAATTTTTCATTGTTACATTTTTATGTTTATTTGTTTAGAATTGTATTATTTTGTATTGTGTTTTAATTTTCAATTAATCTTTATGAAACATTTTTATTACCTTATTTTTATATTTTTAATAACAATAATAAAAAATAAAATTCTCAACAGTTATTTGTCATTGGGTTAAAAAAAAAAAAAGTCGGTCTGGGTGGTCTTCACCGCAAAGTGAAAAAAGGCCCATTTCAGCAACTGCACTTTGTGTGTGGGGATGGGGGGCTTTAAGGACATAATTCTTTAATTAGCATTCCTTACTCCAATTCCACAGCCTGGCGGCCGGAAGGCTAGCGCTCTGGCCATTGGCATCATTGATTTCAGATTCAAATCCTGGTGATGGCAGGGTTGTTTGTGAGTGGTTCGAAATCCACGTTAAGCTTTTAGGTGACCGTAGAGCGACAAACCAAACCATTCTAGTTCCTCTTTGTGGTTAAAAAAAAAAAAAGGTGTGTCACAATAAAGACCTTTTTGAAAGTAGTAAAGTTCAGGATAGATTAATGACGTTATAGCGCTAAAATCGAATTTTATAGCATGTCATCATTAAAGGCGCACACCTTACAACCAAATAGGATGGGGTGGTGTTGCTGGCGCCCGTAGCCTATCTTCAACTACACGTGTCCTCTGTGTAGTGCTAAATGAGTAACGTCTGTGCATCCATTGCTTATGGTATAAAGATTTTTTTATTTCCAATGGCAGATTATGAATAGTTACAGCAAAAAGAACAACGAAAAAAATAATAATAATACAACAGAACATGCTGAAACAGAGTTCATTAATCTAACAATAATGTAAAGTTGTAGATCTTTTAGCCACTAAAAAGTGTTACCAGGTGCACCACGGGGAGGTAGATCTTCTGCGCACCCATGGTATAAAGATAGCTGTCTCTGTATTGCAAGCTGCATTAGAAAAACAACAACCAAATATCACCAGAATTGATAGACATATTCCACATGCACCGCAGCAAATTCCAAGTAACAATTGGGACCCTGCTCAGCAAATGTTAAACAGAGAATGAGAAAAGGCGCATGTGCAATGGATCGGTGGTCCAATAATCACACAGGGAAGAAAATTAAAATTCAATTCTTATGATTTTAGGAAGAGATTTTGAAAATAAAAAAAAAAGAGCAGTTATTTTCTGAAATGAGTGAGGAGAGAAAGCACCGCGAGATGCAATGGAAAAGGTGGCTGGGAAACAAGATGGACTTCTGGCTTCATAAAAGATCGACTGAATTTGAAGATCCTCCAATCACTGTGTCCATAACATTCGTGTGATGATGTAGTCTCAACAAATAGCTGACAAAAGGAAGGTGCAGCTTTTAAGTAAAAATAAAAAAATTTGCGCTAGAACTTAAATTGATAACAACGCTTGAATATTTGTGAGATGAAACTTGTTCAAAATGTGCATTTATTAATCCTGCACATAAAATTGTTCATACCCTAATTGTTAATTTGATAAAATGTAGTATAATGTATATATAAAAAGGGTCATGTGTTTTTCTATTAATTTTTGTTTTTTTCTGATATTATTTTATCCTCGTAATTTTATGCTTCTTAATTATAATATTATTGAATCAAAAATACTATTTAATCTTAACTTTTTCTGATATACAATTTTTAATCAATACTGAATTTCTATCAACATTTATCAAAGCATTTAAATTAATTTGTTCAATATTTTCATGCGTATTCTATATTACTTTGAAAAATACATATTAACTGAATTGCAAAAATATTTAATACATTTTGTAAACTCAATCTAATTTTATTAATTTAAACTATAAATTATAAGTTTTCCCCAAATCTGATCTTCATCACTGTTAATCTTTGTATGACAAGGAATCTAAATCATCAACTGGTGCATCTAAAAAGAAGAGAACCGTAATTGTTAACGAAAAGCAATAATAAAAGTCAATAAAAAAACCCAGCAATTTATAATAAGTATTACATTTTTTGATCGAATGTGATTTAGAATAATAAAAATAATGAATATATTTTAATACAAACATATGTAAAAAAATCCAAGAAACATTAAATGTAACAATATATTTTAAATAAAGATGTAATATCTCCTGCTATCACATATAACGCAGTGTTGGTTGATTCAGAAAATAAAACTTATTAACTATTTTATATCAACGGCATAATTTAATACCTTTTAAATAAGAAAGAAAAACCTCTTCTCATTGGATGTCAATAAAATATGTTAGAATGCAAATAATCAATAAAGACATTAATATTATTAGTATTTTATATATATATATATATATATAATATATCAAATAACGTCCCATTCAAAATGAAATCAAAATAAGAATAAAGGAATACTTCCATAAAAAAACCTTGAATTATATAACGATAACTTTGTATATTAAATAAATATTAGAAACCAACATGGTTCAATTATTTCCATCAAATCGAAAATACTAAAATATATTTAATTCAGTCTATTGTTGCATATTATTCAACATGCCTTGATCAAAATACATTTTTAAATATTTTGGATGAAATAATAAAAATTTATCATATCAATTTTTTATAATTAACGTCATTTATGTAATCTTTATTTTATAAATATAATTATAATAAAAAAATTATAAAAATTTTACTTATTTCATTTAAACCAATAGTTTTTAATATCTTACGTTATGCATAATTTCAGAAGTTATAGATGAATATAAAAAAAATTTACTATAATAATCTTCGTTTACATCAGTTTTTTTTTTATGCTTGACGCATATTCTAACATATAAAATAAATACATAAATAAATATTTCAATAATTATAAATAAATATAATAATTATTTTAATTAATTAATAATATAATAATAATTTTATAATTTCAATAATTATAAATAAATAGATTGTTCTTACCCCACATTTAACAAAACAGATAAAAATACTATTACAGTATTCATGACAAATATTGTAGGATTGAAAGTATTAACTAAGCACGTAAAGGATTTAAATAAACAAAAATAGTGAATTATATTGTGATTGACAAGTGTCAAAAAACATTAAAAATAATGTTATAATTCCTTACAATTAAATTAATGTTATAATTACTTACAATTAAGCATAAGGAGAACAAAATAAGGACTATGGAATAAGGACAACCGAAAAAGAAGCTTCTGTCACTAAATATAAGAAGCTCCACCTCGATTTCAGAATTACTTTCTTATTCTGAGGCAATTCCTCTTTGAAATTCCCTTCATTTTTCCCTAACATTTTTTTCGCAAGATATCAAATGCAATTCCTTTTTCTTTAACGTCCCGTTTTTAAAGCAGAACAGCAAGGGGGAAATTTTAGGGATAACGTAGATTACAAAGGAAAAGCGTGCTGTAAAAGGTCGTTTTGAGCCTCTCTAACCACTGCAGTTTAACAGAAAACAAGTTTAACACACTCGAGCCGTAAAGAACCACGCAGCCTTGGAACCTTACTTGGTAGTTTAACACGTTTCATCTGGCAACAAGTCGGTAAAGGATAAGATATAATATGGTTAATAGGTATTGTTTTTAAAAAGTTTCGTCTTCCACTTATTTTAATTTCAGCCTGCATTGTTTTTGAAAAACATTTAAGGTTTGTATACATTTCACTATATTTATCATTGTTTTTTATTTAACAGTTTGTTTGCCTTTTTGTACGCAAAGTTTTTTTATAGTTAAAAGAAATTGAAAACTTTTGAACGTTTGAAACTTTTGAAAGGGCCATCAAATTTTTGTAAGAAGAGTAACTGATAGGGTGAATGAAATTATTTATACCCTGCCTGCATGGGAAAAATTGAATTAACAATATAAATCAATAACCGAATTGTCTAATACTTAGGTAATAATTCGGGGTGTTTATAAAAATGCTAAAAATAACTAAAAAAAGCAACCGGGGAAAAAAAACGCACAATTATGTTTGTTGGCCACCGCTTAGTGGGTATTCAAATCGTTTTCTTGATCTCAAGTTGTTCAGGAATGAGAATATTACTGCCAATGTGTAGGATCGAAGGATTTCAGAATAGAATATTTTTCGTTCCTGCACGATTCATTCCGCAAATGAAAAAAAAAACACTGTTTCTTCCGGCATTGACATTGGCCAGGGCATCCCCTGTCCACCAAGAAAGCATCTCTGAGATTCCATACATGGCCTCGCTCTTCTAGTTCATTTGTAGGTAGTTAAAAGGATGCAAAACGTTTCTGAGACCTTTCTAATAATGGAAAGGAATATACAGAATCTATCCTTCAAATACTTCATGTAATTTCCCACGTAAATGGGCTGCCTTAAAAGATATGGATTCAGTTGAAATTATTGATCGTCTCCATGCCGAAAAACAGTTTTTGGCAAAAAGGTTCTCTGACAATTCCCTACCTGCATACTGATTGAGAGTTACTTCTTTTTTTATATTACATAATACTCGAAATTCATTTATGTTTATTTTGCCTTTTAACGTTATTGTTTATGTTGCAATGCTTCACGAAGCTGGCTTCGAGCACTTAAAATTCCCTAATAAACCTCAGATCTTTGAAAATTGAATTTAATATATTTTCAACACTAGCCAAATATTTTTATTTTTAAGTGGTGTAAGTCAACAGCTGAAGAATTTTATATCTTCTCATTCTAGTGTCTGTCATCTGTTAGTGAATAAATATTAGATATCTTTGAAATATTTAGTTTTATTTACATTTAGATCGTTAGGAAGTACAAAGTTTTCTAAATATGCAGTTGTGAAATACTTTTCTTCAAGGTTTGTACATTAAATGTGGCCACACATGTCATTTAAAAATGTGAAACATTATTATGTCATATATTTGATGTAAAATGCTTTTATAATCTGTTAAATTGTTGTGTCACTTCTTGAAGAACAAAGTTACAATTGAGCTGGCAAGTCAGACAACTCGTTGGCGAAACACTATAGCTAAAAAAGTACTTATCCTTTTCACAGAATAGCAGAATGAAGTCAGATTTGACTTTAGCTTGTTGCAGTGTTACTTTAGCTTTCCCTTGTTAATATTACACCTTTATCTTGGAGATAAGGTGTAATATTAAAAGTGGTTCTATTTGACAGAATACGACAAACCTTTAGCTTACTTCAGGTGCCTGCCCTCGATCGACGTACTACAGTAAACGTTTATCAATTTATTCAAAATTTAAAACACATTTTATATTTTCGTTGCTTTTGTGATATATTGTAATAATAATTTGTTTTATGATCTTATTTAAGAAAGTTCTTCATTTTATATTACCTGTTTTACAATTGATATAGAGTTTCCTCTAAAAGTTGCTCATTTTAGTGTTTACCTTGAGAGAGACAAATGTTGACTTTTTTCCTTTCAGGCTGTAAAGATTACATTAAAAAAATGCCTCCAATTTCTCTTTACGAAACCTGCCTTGATCGAATTATCGAACTGATAAAAGTGGAGCATTGGAGAGAAGAGAGAGAGAATCCTTTCTCTCGCCTGCCACCAAGAATCGTAGAACTTTTAGTAGAAGTTTGCGGGACATCTCAAGAATTCAAGAAATTCTCTTACTTTCGAATGTTGTTAAGCAGTGGAAAGCTGCGAATCCTCAAGCTCTGTTTTCCTGTGATTTTCATAGACATATGTGTGGTGCTTCCACAAATGCTAACCGAAAAGGGTTGCTTAAACATCACGGTATTGGAAATGGACAAAAATTTCCAAAATTTTGAGAGCAAATGGTTAGAAAAGTTGCTGCAGAAGCTCACTCTATTGGAGAGCCTTTCTGTACGAACACTCTTTAACCCGCAAGCATTGAACAATTGCAAGGGGCTGAAAAGTGTGGAAGTAATTCAAATTTTCACGAATCTAATAGAATTCAACAACTTTATAAGCAAAGCAGCTGACACTCTGTCCCACTTGGAAGATCTAGAGGAATTCGACATATTTCAATATACCACAAAAAGTTCGAATTTTCTAAAAGTAGTCAAAATTCTGAATAATCATCCCAAGTTGGCATCTTTAAGATTCACTGATTCATCTCGGGCCGCACATCATATCTATGGGAATCGTAAAGGATACGCACTTCCTGTATATGGTTTACGGAAATGCTCCTGGACATCCTTCGAGAAGATAACCACATTAAACATCTCGTTTCTTCAAAGGATCAGAAGCTCCGTACTTTTATTTCCACTCGTAGAGGAACTGGAAATTTTAGTGATTTGCGAAGAATGCTTTGAGTATCTGAAAAAGCTGAAATACCTGAGATCTCTGAAAATTAGATTTCATATACATTCTGCATATGAGGCGGACTTTTCTTTCTTGAGTGGTATAGGTCAACAGCTGAGGCATCTCTGTATTGTATCATATCAAGATGTACCTGTAAATGCCATTTCTAAGTATTGCTTCAATCTTGAATACCTCAAAATTATTGGCAATGCAACCATCTGTGATTCCATTGAATCTTCCTACAGTTTCAGAAAGCTAAATAGACTGGAAATAGTCAAAATCAATGCACACTCACTTCTGTGTGTATTTCAAAGTGTGAGGAATTTGAAGGAACTGCATCTTTATATGGCTGCTGTTTTAAACGACCAAAGATTACTTGAAATACTCAACATAAACCCTCTGGCTTTCAATCACCTAGATAAAGTATTTGTGAGAGACTGCATGCTTTCTAGGGTGGGTTTTAGGATATTCCTAGAAAACGCTGCAAAGCTCACCATAGCATACATCAAGTCGAGTCATTTCAGTGAAGGTGTACGAGGAGATTTTTCAGACGTGATAAAAGATTTGCAACGAGATGTTATACATAACTGACAGAGCTGTGGAACACTATTTTAAAAATACATCTTATTTTTCAGATTAAAATGCAATTTTTTTTCTTTCAACTATAAAACTTTTTTTTTAACTGTGCATTTTCCTTCTTAATGTAATATGCGCTTTTTAAATGTATTGTTATTTGATATTATTCCCTTTTTTATTAAATTATGCCCTATAAAAATATTTTGGTTAAAATATTTCGTATCAGTTTTGATTTTTGTTTCTAAAGACAGTTGTATAGGATTTTTTCTGGCATCAGTAATCAGAAAAAAATAATTAAATGCAGTTGCTAAATTATCCAAAATCAGGTATCTCATTTATACAAATCCACTGGCCTTACTAAATAAAGTTTCATATATAATGGGCCGTGTGTGCGTGTGTGTGTGTGAAAAATAAATTGTGAAAAAAAATGTGTTTTTTATGCAATCGAATGCATGTTTTTACAAACAGTTTCAAGAAATGCCCATTTTTTAAAAATAAATTATTATTTCATGTTTTTACAAACATTTTCAAGAAATTCCCATTTATTTAAAAAATTATTATTTCATTCATTTAATTTTAATCGAAAAGTATGAATTTTTATGATATAAATATTTTTATTTCCATTAGAAAATTTACAGAATAATTTATATGCTTAAACTAAAGTACAAAAAGTATGATTACTAAAATTTTATCTTTTGCTTCGATTTTGACTCCATTTTAAATGATAATTAAATAAAAAGATTTACTAAAAAGGAGGGAAATTAATTTTCAGAAATAAAAAAAAAATAACGCTTTTTAAAATTTTTGAAACACGAAAAATTTGAAATTAAGAAAAAAAAATCTCTTTACATGTAATGCGGCGCATTGGGATTGAGAAGTGAAAAGGGCGATTAAAAATAACAAATTTATCGGCAATGATATTTTTACTACACATACAAATATCTTGCAAAAAAATTTTTTCATACAGAGGGATGTAAATTTCAAAGACATTAAAACGCCAGGCCGAAGCCATCCGTCACAAGAGGGATGTAAATAAATAATGGATCACATGAATATTTAAAAATGTAAATTTAAAGTAGTAATTTGCATAATTATGTTAATTTATCTATTTCATTATATACAATTCCACAAAATCCTAAATATTTTTTATTTATTACTGGCTTAATACCTTGAAAATATGATTTGTTACAGTTTTAAATACATATATGTAACTGATTTACCATTTATTACTATTGTGAAGTTAATGTGAATACCCGAAATAATGTTAGACAAAATTAGATGCACTAATTTTTTTCTAACTTTTAAGTAACATGGATTCGTCCAACTAAATGTTAACCTACGGAATTTTTATTTTACTCACAACGACTTTACTATTGTAGATGTTAAACAACTCTAAACTGTTACGAAAAGACGAGTAAAAGTTTAACGCTTGCCCGTATTTATTTTCTGAAACTAAAATATTTTAAATTCGGAAATTCACAACTTGGGAGTTAAAATACTTCTAAATATACTTCAAATACTTCACTTTTCTCTTCCTGATGCACATTTTTCTTTTTAAATTTTAAACTACGGGCGTGAATAGAATTGAAGTATGTCAACCAAAAGAGAGTTTCAGAGAATAATGCATTCCCCCTCCCCTCTAATGCAGAATGATATTAAATACCTAATTTTCTAATGAGCCTGTTGTGTTGGTACGGGACTAGCAAGATAAGCCAGATATCGATGAATGAACAATCTCGCTGGTCCCAATTGATCTCGCGCCTTCGACATTTGGCTAATGCTCTGGTGTTTGTTACCACATTCTTAGGGTTCGAACCCTGGCGGCGACATGGATGATTATGAGTTGTTCGGAATCCATGTTAAACAGTAGGTCCCGGTCTAATCAGCCCAAAGTGCGCGCAAAATAACAGTAGAGCGACAAACCAAACCCTCCTTCGAAACAGCAGACCATTCAGAGGGGAATATTTGTTTGTTTGTTTTTTTTCACTGCAGAAGAAAAATTTAAGTCTAAACACAACTACGTTCCTTGGAAGAATAAATCCCTTTTGTTTCTTGCTGTTACTCAAATGGTCATCATGTTTTTTTATTTTTTAATTAATTTTCTCTACGAGGTAAAATTTCCTATTTTACTAGGTTTGGTATGTCACTCTAGGGTCATTATATGCACACTTTAGGTTCATTAGACTGGGACCTACAGTTTTAACGGGGATTTCGGCACTGCTCACAAACCTCCATGCCGCCACTAGGATTTGAACCTGAATTTTGGGGTACCAAAGGCCAGAGCCTAAGCCAATTGGCCATTAAGCCGCTCTGTCTTTAGAGAACGCAAATAAAGAGCTTGTTGGAAGTCTGGATGATTTGAGACCTGAAGATCCGTACTTTTTATGGAAAGACAGAGTTTTTAGCTCTCTCCTTTTTATATTGCCTTGCCAAATGAACACCTTGTAACTGTTTGGGGTTCTATGGTCATTTTTTGTTTGTGTTCTATGGTCATTTTTTGCACAAACCTTGACCTATTGATTAACGGTATTTGAACCACTAACAAACACCATGTCACCTGAGAATCGAACCTGAAGCCTGTGGAACCAAGTGGTAGAGCTTCAATAGATCACCAAGCGGTCTTATTTTACTAGGAATAACCTATTTTGTTAACAAGTAGATCAATCAAATATTAATGTCATTGGCGGGGTCAACGGGTTATTGGAAGGGTTATGGACCCAATTATTTAGTTAGCATTCCTCATCCAATTTCTTGTCCTGGTAGCCAATAGGCTAACGCTTTGGACTTTGGTACCATAGACTTCTGGTTCAAAAGGCTGTGGCGGGGTTGTTGGTTAGCGGTTCGGAATCCACTTTAAGCTGTAGGTCAGGGTCTAATTAGCCTAAAGTGTGCAAAAAATAACCCTATAATAACAAATCAAGCTACTGTAATTCTCTCTTTGTGGATAAAAAGAGGCGTTTCACAATAAAGGCGTCTATGAAAGTAGTAAAGTTCAGGATTGATTAATGACGTAATAGCCCTAAAATCGAATTTTATAGCATGCCGGTCTTAAAATGGAAAACTTTACAACCCAATAAGATGCGGTGGTGTTGCTGGCGCCCGTAGAATATCTTCAACTACACGTGCACTAAGTGTAGTGTCAAATGAGTAACGTCGGTGCATCCATTGCTTATGGTATAAAGATAGCTGTCTCTGTATTGCCAGCTGCATTAGAAAAACAACAACCAAATAGGACCAGAATTGTTAGACCGCAGCAAATTCCAAGTATCAACTGAGACCTCGTCAGCAAATAATAAACAGAGAATGAGAAAAGGGGCGCATGTGCAATGGATGGGTGGTTCAATAATCCCACATAAGGATGACCTTGTATATAAAATAAATATTAGAACCAACATGTTTCAATTATTTTGATCAAATCGAAAATAGTAGAATATAATTAATGAAGTCTAATATTAGCATATTGATCAACATGGCTTAATCATAATACATTTTTAAATATATAGGATGAACGGACAAAAATTTAAAAGGAAAAAAAAATACTTCATCTTTATCTTTTTATCGTTTGTATAGTTTTATAATTGATGTCATTTATGTAATTTTTTAAATATAATTATAATAAAAAAATTATAATCCTTTTATTTGTTTCCTTCAAGCAAATAGTTTTTAATATCGTACATTATATATAATTTCGAGAAAGTTGATGAATATTATTTAATATTATAATCTCTGTTTACATCAATTTTTATGCTTGATGCATAGTTCTAACATATACAATGTAATACAATAAATAAATAAATATAAAAAATATTTCAAGATTTTTTCTACCCGTTTAATAAAGCATTTATAGATGCTATTAAAGTATTCATGACAAATATTGTAGGATTGAAGAGTATTAATAAAACACGTAAATGATCTAAATAAACAAGAAAAATAGTTCATTATATTGTGATTGACAAGTGTCAAAAACCATTACGCAACACATTAAGAACGTGATCCTTGAGACATTTCAGTCTGTTGTGGAACATGCTGTTTTTTTATTTCAACTTGTGGCGGAAAATGGTGGACAGCATATTGAAAAGTCTTACGCAAATCTCTCGACAATTAACAAGCATTTTCGTTGTTGCTTTTTATGCGTGTTTTTGGTCCAAGTGCGTTTTCATTTCAAGGTGGTACGACCTTTCTACTAGCAGTGCCACAACTATTGAATTACTTTAAAGTAATTTTTTTCCGTCATAAAAAAAAAAGAAGAAAAAAAAAAAAAAAAAACGGAACAATCAAGCACAATAACAAGTACAGTTGATTTAATGTGCAATTCATGTCAAAGCTGTCGTAATTTCGATTCATAATGTCCCTATTAGCCGAATCCACTTTCATTACGCATCTATTGATACTCTTTGGAACTTTTGCTGATGTCCTATCGTTTCCCGTTCAAGTACCTTCAGTTCAAATTTGAACTGATGAGTGGATGAACTAAACTGATGAGTAGCCCCCCCTTTTTTTTTTTTACAGCATTTTGAAAGTTTGATTTTAATTATAATCACCCATATCACCTCAATCATCTCTCTCTCTCTCTATATATATATATAGGGAGAGAGAGAGAAAAAAAAAGAGTATGGGGTAGATTTTAACCCCGGCAGTAACAGTTCGTCTGAGAATCCAGGAGAAATAATCTTTTACGATACGAGCTTAAAAAGGCTTAAAAATTTCAACAATTGGGAAACACTGTTGTCGAGTATGATTTGCAAAGGACAAATAGGAAACACAATGACCAAGAGATGATTTGAATAGAATAATTGCAGGATTTGAAGATCTTTTACTTTAATTGAAAATTTGCAATTTTATATAACTTAGTGAATCATCCGATTCAAGGTATTTATTTGCAGTAAATTTAGGTTTCCTTTTTTAGATACCACTGTAAGATACTGAAGGAAATTTTAGAAGATTACCAATGCAACTGTGGCAGTGTGTGTAACTGATGTTTCGTCGCAACAGGCAAACTGACTGGTGGGTGTTTTTGTGGTTTTCTGTTTAACTGAAAACTCTCCCAAAACGCAGCACCTCACCTACTAAGGATGTTGTTCGTCACATGCATAAATAAAAGTAGAATTCCAATATGTATTAACCCACTTAAAATTGCACTACTTTTTTTCTTTTTAAGGAAATGAATTGAAATTAGTTTTTATAATGATTAGAGTTCAATTAAGAGAACAAAAGGGACAAGTGAAAAAAAAATAGATGTGCTACAAAATTTTACTGAAATGCAATGCCATTCTTTACTGATTACTTTTTTTTATATTTTTGTATAATAAAACCTTTGAAACTGCTGTGTAGGTAATATTTTACTTTTTCCAAATTAAACAAAGGAAGATGGTCCGCTATTCAGCATAAGCCTATAGAACATCTTTTTATTGGCTCCACCA
The DNA here is from genome assembly GCA_021605095.1 of Caerostris extrusa. NCBI lineage: Eukaryota > Metazoa > Arthropoda > Arachnida > Araneae > Araneidae > Caerostris > Caerostris extrusa. The sequence continues at coordinate 72,943 of BPLR01000278.1, forward strand.
ATATCAAATAAACACTCACTTAAAAATATAAAAAAGAAATTTGGTAACTGCAGCCGCTTTCCGCTTTCGCTTCATGAAAAAAAGTTCAAAAATATTGGACTCCATCATTTCTTTGCTTTTATTTACTCTCTATATGCAACACAATTAACAAGTAAGTCTACGGCATCCAAATGTATGTTGTAATTTAAACGATTTTTTTTTTTCGGTTAGAACCTCTTTTGCTATTGTATGGGGTTCAATTACATCGCAATTAATAGACATAGTTACGACGAAATTATCGTTTTGTCAAGCTACTGAAATTTCATGTTCCTTCCCAAATGTGTAATAGTAAGTTTCTCATCCTATTTTTCTTATTTGTTCACTGGTCAGATGAGACATAACCTGTAGTCACGATATGATTTAGCCAATTGTCCTGATGAGATTTAATCCCTTTATTGATTTTTCAAAAACACAGAACACTGATTTAATCATGACTTTAATTGAAACCCGCCATTGCTTTGTCTTTCTTGGACATTGGAACGATTTTGGACCGATTACTGATCCATGATCTTATTTATAATAAATTATTGATCTCTCTTATTCATCTCGTTTATTCTTACATTACAGACAGAAATTTAATTCTCAAATCCAATAACTCTTTCCCGTCTTTTAAATCAATCAGTGCCGATGTACCACAAGGATCCCTGATTGGACCAATCCGTTTTATATATTTTTATCTACGATTTGCCATTATGCAAATGACACTGCTATGGCAATTAAGATTAACAGTATTAATATATTTGCTGAAACTTTGCAAAACTATGTTACTAATCTGGAATCCTGGTTAAATAGATGGAAAATTATTCTCAGTCCTAATAAAACATAGGCTGCCCTTTTAGGATAAACGTTTTTCTTTTCTAAGTCCTTTTTACTAATAAAAATTAAAGTCTTTTTTCCGCATGTCATAATCTGCGGTCTATTAATCAACTGGACTAATGAAGCCATTGGATCAGGGTCACCAGTTATAGGGTTTATGACTTTCCCAATTAAAAGATATGTAATAATTTTTGTAATCTCGATCGAGATTACAAATTATTGTAATTTTTAATCTTTTTGTAATCTGGACTTAATTGCGTAGATTACACGAACATTACATGCAGATCACACACAGCATACTCACGTGCCTTGCTCATTTTCTACCAAATTTCTTCCTTCTGGTAGCTGAAAGCATCACAACACTCTTCTATAGGGTATCGCCACGTGATTACTTTCATTTGTATGCTATAATACTGTCATTGACTTTTTTTTTTTATTTGCAGCAGATATACCCAAGAAATGGATAATAACTTAGAAATATATAATACAATATACATATATATATATATATGCTGATATATATATATATATATATTTGCAAATATATATATACTATATATAAAAAATTAAATTTGTATTAATCAACACAAATGAAAAACATACAGACATTTATTTGATGCTAAAAAGTACTGAAAATGAACTTTCATTTTTAATACTAAAATAATATTCTAGATCCTTCAAAAACTTTTATCACACTAATCACAATCATTGCCTGTGATGAAATTTCATCCCCGTGTTTAAAATACAGGCTACTTTTTACATCAATTGCCTATTACAATATGCAGAAATAATATTTGATGGCCGAGTGGCTAGCGCTCTGGGGCTGTGTATCACAGGTTTCGAGTTCGAGTCATGGATGTTTGTAGTGGTTCGCAAATAAATCCGATATATCGCGAAATCGCATGTCCCGGTCTATCGCGAGGGTATTGCTACCTCCGCGCCCATAGCTTATTTATTCAAGCTACCCCCTCCCGGATAGTGCTAAATGAGCAACGTCGATGCAGCGCTTGCCTTAAGGCAGGGGTCGGCAATCTCGCGAGCCGCATGCCACTCTTTGATGTGAAACTGCGGCTCTTTAGATCCATACGCAAATATTATTTATTTTATCAAAAAAAAAAAAAAAACATTTTAAAAATCGTTCTGAATCGATTAACGAGGAATCTGAAGAACTGGTGATTTCAAAAACAAACCAGAAATCTTGAAAAAATTCAAAAGATTTGCCACTATCCGCTAAAACAGTACAAGATAGAATAGCTAAAATATCTTCAAATGTATCATATTTGCAGGTGGAAGATATTCAACTTTCTTCTGCCTTATCACTGGCTATAGATGAGTCTTGCGACATAAAAGACACGGCACAAGTTGCCCTTTTTGTCAGGGTATATGTCTTCCCAAGGTCCAAAAGAAGAACTTCTAGGATTGCTACCGCTCGGGACAAACTAGACGGGAAGATATAGCAAATGCCGTGCAAAAATGGCTTGAAGACAATAAGATCGATTTAAATAAAATCGTTTCAATAGCAAGTGATGGAGCCAGAAGTATGACAGGAAAAAATAAAGAGGCAACAACGATTCTTCAGAGCAAAAATAAACTACGAAATTCTTATGTTTCACTGCATAATACACCAAGAAGCGCTTTGTGCCCAAACATTTCCGGCCGAAATAGTTGAGGTCATGAATTTGGTAATCAAGATTGTTAACAGCATCTTGTCAAAAGCACTCTACCATCATCAGTTTAAAGAATTCTTAAACGAAATGGAGACTCGGTATTCCGACCTCCTTCACAATAAAGTGCGATGGCTTTCCAAAGCTTCTGTGTTGAAACGTTTTGCTTTGTGCTTGAATGAAATAAATACATTCCTAAATAAAAAAAGGCATTAATCACCCTGAGTTAGAGAACGGCAAATTGTTGCAAAAATTTTACTTTATGGTGGATATCACAGCGAAATTAAATGAGCTGAATCTAAAACTGCAAGGAAAGGGAAACCCAGACTATGTTTTGGTAGAAGAATTGGTTTGTTTTGAAGAAAAATTAATTCTTTTGGCAGAAGATATTCAGAGCTGTATATTACTTCATTTTCAATTTCTAAAGCAATATCGTGATAAAACTAGTGCAACTGTTGACACGAGGTACTTCAACACAGTTATAAAAAATTAAAGATGAATTTGCTGATAGATTTCAGCAATTCAAAACCAACAAAACCACTCTAGCCTTCATAGTAAGTCCTCTCAACACAAATAGTAACGAAATCCACATTGAGCCATTTGGAATTGATCTCTAGAAATGCAATTGATCGATTTAAAAGTAAAGCTTTGTGGAGTGGAAAATTTACAGAGTTGAAAAGCAAGTTGGAAATCCAGAAATGTATGTACGTAACCCAACAAAAGTGGACAACTTTAAAAGAAATGCCGCGAGTTGAGGCACTTATATTCAACGCATGGAATAGTCTTCCAGACTGCTACAGTGAGGTGAAGAAGTTGGCATTTGGAGTGCTGACTATCGTCGGATCGACATATTCGTGCGAGCAAGCGTTCTCTGGCATGAATATAATTAAAAGTAAAGTAAGAAGCCAACTAACAAATGAAAATTTAGAGTCGTGTTTGAAACTTAAAGCAACAAGTTATGAGCCAAATTTATCCAAACTGTATGTTATTGTTTTTTTTATTTTAAATACAAATTACATTGTTTAGTAAAAGTTTAAATTTTCTACTTGAATATTTATGCCATCGTGCAAAGCCATTGCTCCCATTGAATTTGTTTGTTCAATTGTTAGTTATTGAAGTACAAGTTAGTGTTGTAAGTAAATGTATAATTGTTTTAATTTTTTACTTAAATAATAAGTAATTATCTAATAATGAATAAATAGATATGTTTTTTATGAATAAATAGATTATTTTTTTTATCAAAAACTTTATTTATGCGAATACAACAAGTGGGCTAGTATTATTAAATCGGCGCTACTAGTATTAAATCCATATTAGTTTTAGTTAGCCCTAGCCTTCAAAAGACACGTGTATAAATTTGACAGCTGTTGCACTAATAGTATGTGAGTTATAGCATTTTTAGGGAAGCAACTTTAGTTAGTTTGAAAAATGGATAAAAAGGAATTTCATTGTTTAATGTGAAAAAAGTACATGTGTTTTTGTCGAAAAAAAGTACTATTGAAGCCAAGGCTTGGCTTGATAAACATTATTCGGACTTTGCACCAGAAAAATTAACCGTAGAGAAGTGGTTTGCTAAATTTAAACGAGGCGAAATGAACACCGAGGACGATGCACGCAGTGGACTCCCCAAAGAGGCTGTTACCGACGAAAACATTAAAAAAGACCACAAAACAATTTCTGATAACCGTAAAGTGAAGTTGATTGAGATAGCTGAGACCCTAAAGATATCAAAGGAACGTGTTGGACATATCGTAAAGGAATATTTGAATATACATTTGAATATTTGAATAGCCTACGAACTTTTCAGTCCACCTGTTATTTATTGTTGGCAAGAAAAAAATTTGTGGCTCTTTAAAAACTTTGAAATTTGTAAATTGCCATTTTGGCTCTTCCGACTCAAAAGGTTGCCGACCCCTGCCTTAAGGCATAAAAGACAACTGTCTAAGTGTTTGCCAGCTGCATTAGAAAAAAATGTATTTATTCTTTTGAGAATATAACTAACAATATTGATAATGCTCATAATGTATAATATGTGTGGTTTTATTTACCAATTATTCACTCAATTAGAAAGTTTTGCTTTTTTTTTTTTTATGAAATATAATAGCGATGTATTCATTCAATTTGGTTATACTAATAAAGATGGTGAGGCAGACAATGAACAGTTCTCCCAACACCCTGATTTACACAGAGACAATTATGTTTATCATTATCTAGAGCGAGAATAAATACAAACGTATTCATATGTGCTAACGAAAGAAAGGCAAGTCATGTAAACCTATTTAATAATAAAGGACTTAAGGCTCGTTCTCACCGAGGCGTGAAGCGTTGAAGATTCGCGCGGCAGGTAGGAAAATTTTTTCAACCCCTTCACAGCGAAACGTGAACAATAGCATTATACCTAGTGAAGTTCCGCTTCGAGTTGAAAGTTGGTCAACTTGAAGCGGTGCATTTCAAACTGATTTCAGGCGAACGTGGTGAGGCTAGTGATTGGTCAACTCTTCACGCTTAAACGCTTCACGCCTCTGTGGGAACGAGCCTTTCTTATTATCATCGCCTTTTAATCTCCTCCTCAGAATTAGCGGTTTGATAGCCAATTGGCCAGCGCTCTGGCCTTTGGTATCACGGGTTTCACGTTCGAATCATGGCTGTGGCATGAATGTTTGTGAGTCGTTTGGAACCCTGTTAAACTGTAGATCCCAGCCTAATTAGCCTAAAGAATGCAAAAAATGACCTAATGAAAATGAACAGAACCAGAATTAATATTTAAATACTTGATTTCTGTATCTGGCTGATTAATGTTAGTAGGCTATTAAAATGATAATACATAAATAGAAAAATTTAAAAACATTGTGTAAAACTAAATGAAAGAAAGAAACAAAGACAATGAATTTTTAACGGGAAAATTTTTGTAATTGAATTAAGAAAAATGGTGCAATTAGGTATTCATCATGGTAGATAAAAAAAAAAAAGAATTCTCTAAATGAAACACGCACTTTCACACAGCCGTAATTAATTTTTTTATTTCTACAGGTTTTTTCAATCCTTTTTCTGCAAAAAATTATGTCAGAGCCTACTTCTTTTCAATTGATAAAATGCCGCTCTGACCATTATACAGGATCAGCGGGATGTTAATGCGGGAAGTAAAATTAAATTTTTTTTCTGTCTCTTAGATACGTAAATGTAATGAGTAAAATGTAAATGAGTTTAATGTAAGCACCCGAAAGATACATCATAGAGGGACTGCACTAACGCAACATACTAATCACAATGTAAAATAATTAATTTAGTTCAACTTCATAATTATTTATACATTCCACCAAAATATACAATTTCTTGTAAAAGGTAAAACAAAGGAAGTATTGCTCCTGATTTATTTAAACAATTAATTTAAATTAAAAAGTTGAGAGAATAATAATTAGATTTCTGTAAGTGTTCGTTTAGAATATTTATATATATAATTGATACTGTTTTAAGTCTCTCCTAGGAATTTGGGTTCTGGTACCAGGTTGTTTTGATTAGAATCTTTTTTCATTGGTAAATACCAAAAAGAAAGGATTTAATGCACCATTATCTGAAAAAAAGAGGATATTTCTATAGGAGATGTCATGGGACTCTATCGCCACTTGGCGACCGCCAAGAAGAGCGACAAATGATTTAAACAAGTACCTTATTTCTTAGTGTAAACCTTAAATGACGTTCGATGCAGTAAGGGTGTGGTCTTTTGTACTCTTTGAGAAAGGATGCCCGTTATCCCGTTATTACTGATAGTTATTTATTTCAAAGATAAGTTTCATATCGATATCTATCTATCTATTTGTTGAGTTTCAATTACTGTTCGGACTACTTAATGTGCAGTACAATGAACATGTGCATCTGTAATATATACTATCTGCCTGTTATGCTAGCAAAAAGGTAAGCGCGGGGCTCCCCGCTTTACGATGAGCGACGACGGAACGAGGATATGCAAACTAAGACGATACTATTCATATAATTGCTCTCTTTCTATTGATAAATAACTCTTAAGCCTTGTTGGTTGCGTTTTTACTATCCCCGTCCTTGCAGCAATCTAACTATAAAAGAGGAAATGATTGTTTCCTCCCTTCTCGCCACACCCAACTTCGCGAGAGACGGGGAGAAAAAAACAGCCAATGTTTTGATGTGGCGCATAGAAAGCTCCCCTCAAAAATAATATTTTGAAAAAAAAAATTAAGTTTAAATGAAATAATTATACAAGGTAACCTATCATGAAAACTACAAGTCAGCTCCACTTTAGACACCGTTTTTTGATTTAAATTTGAAGTGTGAAATAAAATACTACAGAAAATTGAAAAACTACTCTTATTTAAAGACCTCTGCTGGAAATGATGCACAGCTATAATGAAAATCTGAAATTAACAAAAAATGGATGGACTATCATTGGTAAAGAAATCTCTTAAAATTTAATTTGGTACTTGCGTATTAACGCCACCGCAGCAGAAGTTGCGCCAATAAAGTGCTGCCAATGCGTCAAAATAGAGACTGTTTTGAATCTATATTAAACTCTATATCGGCCCATTTTCCACCGAAATCCGATTGACTACTTTATTTTTAAATAAAGTGTTTTGAATTTTAAAAAGTTTTGATTTTAAATAAAGTGTTTTATGATTTTTCATAAAAGATTAGCGTCACTTAAAACCGCCAAATCTGTAGCTGCGGTGGCGTTAATACGTAAGTACCTTTAATTTCTATTAACAATTGGTTTACTTTTATAAAATTAATTTAGAAAAACATTATGTCAATTATTTATTTATTTCATGCATCTAATAAGTATTGATTTTTTTTCAATTACCCTTAATCTTTTCAGCTTTCCTTCTTTATTTTAATTAGATACAATTATTGTTATCCATTTGCTTTATATTTCTTATATATATATATGTATATTAATTTTTTTCTGTTTAATGAAAAAAAGTGTAAAAATTTATTTTAAATGTGTATGAAAATTTTTATATCAAAGTAAATTTAAAAAAAAAAAATTTGTGGCTATTTAACTAATTTATTATTTATATTCTCTGAGCAGTTATAAGAATTAATAACTTTCTAAATGTGAAACATGCTGTTTTATGATGATATGTACATTTTGGTCAGTTGAGGGGGGGGAAAGGCACAGTGGTAAAATTCATTGTATGAAAATAAACCAGCATCATATCAAAACTAAATTATTAAATTATATTGCATAAATAAAGGGGACAAGCTTGTTTTATATTTATTAATATAATTAATCCACACGTCTAAATAATATTGTTAATAAATGACAGGAAAATACCGAAGGAAGTTTTTCTAAATACAACTGGTTAGAAATGTGAAGAAATATTATTCTTTCATATAAAAAGGAGAGTGCTTGTTGTGATAGACCTTTCATTTCAAAAGTTACACTATTGGCCATTCTTTTGATATTTTTTAGCACTCTGTTATGACATTTTAAACAAATTACCAAATTGTACTTTCTTGTTCCTAGTGGTACATTGGTTCAGGCTTATGGAACAATCCCCATTGTTTTTATTTATAATTCCAAATGTTTAACTCTAAAAGAATCAGAAACAGCATGGTGACAAAGTTTACTTATTTTTACAATATAATTTGTATGAGTTTACATTTACAGTTTTATTTAATGGGCATCATAGCCTATATAAGTTTGTGAAAAATTTTAATGTGATGTGCAGGATATCACAAATCTTGTGATAAAAACTATTTTAAGGCTATGTTATTTTTCATCTGAATCTTTAGTTATGAGAAATGCATTAAATGTATGGACATTCAAAGCTTGTAATAATTCATTGATTCAATGGTTTTTTCCAATCAGATCAATATAATATACAAGTCCAACCATAGAACTTCATCCACTAATGGGTTTAGTACGGCTTAATTTTTGGTACGTACCCACTATTATTAAATCTCTACTTCAATATCAGTATCCAAATTAAGATTTAAACATTGCCCAGACTCATTCTCTGAATTGATTATTAACATAACTACAAAAATATAGCTCTAATATATTTATTGTACTACTATGAGAAGATAATGGCATTATTCCCCGTACATGAGTCACTAAATGTGTGGAAAATTTTCTAAATACACTCATGTCCATAAATTAAGGATAATGAAGTTCAGGCAGAAGAAAAAACAGAAGCAAAACAAACTTGACTTATTTGTAAAGTCTATTTATTAAACAAAAAAGGTAAAGAGCAAAAAAGATGCTATATGTTTGACATAATTAATAAAAATTGCGATTTTTACTCAGGGGAGCAAATTTCAAAAAAGAACCTATTTACAAAAAAACAGTATAATATGGTTAGTACGATGGTTGATATGGAGTATGTCTCCCGGACGATGCAATACAGGCCTTACAACGCCTAGGCATGCTGAGTATCAAATTAGGTGGGAGGGGATTGACGGGCTGCAATTCGTCGGCCAATCATATCCCACACATGCTCTATTGGATTCAAGTCCGGTGAGTATTATGGCCAATCCCTACGGGGGGATATCCTCCAATTGAAGGCATTCGTCTACAATGTTTGCACGGTGAGAACGGGCGTTGTCATCCATAAACAGAAATTCAGCACCCATGGCGCCCCCAAACAAATGTACATGCCATGTTGTTCCAGAATGACATTTTGATAGATGTGGCCTGTCATCGTTACACTCTGAACATGCAGGTCAATTCTGGAACCAAGAATAATTCCTCCCCAAACGAGCCATCCTGCACCACCGTAACGGCGTCGTTCAATGGTGTTCTCTTGGCGGTAACGGGTACCTGGCGCTCTCCATATGAAAGTCCGGCGGGAATCAGACTGCAAATTAAACCTGGACTCGTCGGAAAACATCACTAAAGACCACTGTTGCGGTGTCCACAATACATGCTCTCTACTCAAGTTAATCGCAGGCGACAGTGAGTTGCGGTAAGTGGAACACATCTGACAGGCCTACGAGCATATAGACCAATGTGCCTTAAGCGTCTGTACACGGTCTGCCTTGAAACTGTCGTCCCGGTAGCTGAAGAGAGCTGACGAGACAGGTCTGATGCTGTGCTCCGTCTGTTTTTTTTAGTAACTACTAAATACCGGTCCTCATTCGGCGTTGTAACTCGGGGGCGACCTGTGCTGTAATATCTACTCACATTACCATCATCTTGGAATCGTTGCCAAAGCCTGGAGATGACACTCTGGGCGATTCCAATTTCCTCGGATACTTCCAGCTGGTTACGTTCACATTCCAGTCGTCCGATAATTCTACTACGTAAAAAATCATCCAAATGCTTCCTTTGTGCCATAACTATGCGGTTATTGCACTGAAAGGCTTTTAAAGCGCTTGTGAACAATTTTACTTCTTTGCCACCATTCCTTATATACCCCTCTCTTACACTCGTCATTGTGACGTACTATCCGCGCCATCTGGTGGTTTCCTGTAATTTGCATATTCTTCTTCAAGATGTGTGTGATAATTCTACAGGTGAAATTTTTATTTTAAAGTTCAATTTCTGTGTGATTCTGAATTATCCTTAATTTATGGACATGAGTGTACATACTGATAACTGATTTTCTGTAGTACTTGAAACTGTGATTTATGCTGGCAAATAAAAAAATTAATTTTTTTTTGTTATATAGGCAAGATTATTTTTCTGCAATGAATTACATTTTCTGGATTAAATGAAATTTCTACATTTACGGAGTTAAGCCAAAATTAATTTTTATATGATAAAATTAACTTGTCTTGCTACTAAATAACAAACTTTTTGAAATAACTTAGTTAACTTCTTTTGGTTATTACTTTTGTTTGACATATTGAATGAAAGGGCTTTCAAATTATATAAAGGTAATGTGTTTGAAAATTTTTAAAATCAACCTAATTATTTGTAAAATTGGCCAAAAATAAAACATTTTAGTATTATCTAAATAACTTTATATGTGTATATATTGACAGTGGTGTTTTTTTTTTTTTTTCAATTATTAATAATCTATTATACCATATTTGATAGTTATTTTAATTATGATAATTAATTATGAGGATTTTAATTATTTCAATTTATGATAGCTATTTTTTTGTATATTTCGTATTTTTTTTTTTTTTTTTTTTTAAGCTTCAATCAAAATCATAATTTCTGCTAATATATATTATTTCTAAAAAGAAATACAATTGAACCGATACTTACGTATTAACGGTACCTTGGCGGTTTGTAAGTGTCGCCAATTTGACGTCACTATTCAAAACCGATTGGCGCGTGTGCTCTTTATTAGCGCAACTGTCGCCAAGGTACCGTTAATACGTAAGTACCATTGAATCTATCTGTTATTAAATAAAAAAGAAATCTGAATTAAAATACTTTAATAAGTAAAAAAAATATTTTTTTATTTAATTGCAGACCATTACTTTGTGCACCAAAGAATAGCATGAAGCTTCCTAAAATAATATTCATAAAATTATAATACAACAGAATTCAGGGAAGAAGATCTTACAACAGAATAAGCCTTTTAATAATAAAAAAAGGTAACTGAAACAATTCTTTTTTGTTATTTTATGAATGTGCTACCCAAAATTTGTAGAAATCTTTAATGAATTAACGGGAAATTAAACAACAATTTTTTTCTTTAAAATAATTCCTTTTTATATAATGTTGAATTAATTTCAGATTCTATGCATTTAAGACTTTCCAATCCTTTTTCAAAATACTGTAAATTTGTAGAAAGAAACAGAAAAATAATTTTCAATGTATGAAGATATTAGGAAGAACCTTACTCCTATAAAAGAAAAGTGGCCAATTAGATTATGCTGTGGCATGGATGCTTGTTAGTGGTTTTGAAATCCACTTTAAAACTGTAGGTAAAGGTCTAATTAATCCAAACTGTGCAAAAAATTACTGCAGAGTGACAAATAAAACCAAAACATAAAAAGAAAAGTTTTCACATTTAGAAATCTCAGTCAGAAATAACTGGACAGATTTCATTTTGGACGCTAGCATTTGGTTGGGCCTGGCTGGTGGAATCTGACTGAGACAGTCTTGTCATGGAACCAGCTGTAGTGGTTGAGACAAAGAAAGGAATGTATTTCTTTTTAGTATTTCTTATTTGTGTTATTTGTCTTATTTGTGCTAAAACCTGCAAAAATGCTTTTCTAGGGTCGCATTTCAGCCTAACCTTTTTCATGTTAACTTGGTAAGAAAAAATAAATCACCAAATCCCAAGTCTCCTTAACTACAATTTCAACAAATATTTATTCACTTTGCCTATTGTTGAAAGAGGAATTAAGACTTGTAATAAATGAAAAGTTTTAAGTTTTTTAATTCCTCATTGATAAACAACAATTAATATTTCTTGTAAAATTATCTAAGGCAAAAAGAGTTTTTTTTTTTTTTTTTTCCATCCTTGGGATAGTTTTGTGAAAATATCCTATTTTTGTTTTGGTGCCTTAAATAAGAATTAATGTTATTATTATTATTATTATTATTAAGTTACTGAAATATTTTTTTTTTCTTTCAGATTAAATACTCCTGTGTATATAAAGGGAATTCATTTGCAACAATATCCAGCATCATGCCAAACTGAAATATCATACAAGTCATGTACCAATTCAATTCTAGAATTATTGGATTTTCTAATTTTATCATTATTTTATAGGCTTTTTGTAAGTTGATTTACAGATGTTTGTAATTTTTATCATATAAATTAAATTTTAAAAACCAGATGATTAGTTGATTTTAAGGAAATTATTTCCCATTCAACAAAAGAAATTTTATAATTTCAGTTACTTGAATACTTTCATTTTATTTATAAGTGCTTTTTCAGTGATCATCTGAATACTTAGAAATTGTATAAATAATAATATATATATTATTATTTATACAATATATATGGGCACAGTGGTAAGATCCTCTAATCACTGTGCCCATAATATTCGTGTGATGATGTAGCTTCAATAAAAAATCAACTTAATTTGAAGAATATCCCATGACAGTGCCCGTAATATTGTACGTTAAATGATCTCAACAAATGGGACAAAATTAAGGTGTAGCCTTTAAGTGATAAATTAAAATAATGTGAGCTAGAACTTAAAGTGGTAACAATGCCTGAGTATTGGGGAGATTATACTTGTTCAGAGTGTGTGTTTATTAATCCTACATATAAAATTGTTACTAGCCCTAATTATGATTAATGCTTGATTCTTCTGATGTTAATTTAATGCTCAGAAGTTCCCTTTGTTGGTTAACGATAATATTATTAAAAAAAAAATTTATATTTAATTTTAACTTTTTTTCTAATATACACTTTTTAATCTATACTATCAAAATTTATCAAACCATTTAAATTAGTGTATTCAATAGTTTGTAGACGTATTCTATGTTCTTTTAAAAATACAAATTAATTGAATTGCAAAAATATTTAATATATTTTGTAAACTTAATCCTTTATACAATAAATTTTCAGTCTTCCCCATCAGTATCTTCATCACTTTTCTTCACTCATCACTTAATCTTCAGATCTGTACATGATAAGGAATCTAAATTATCATCTGGTGTATCTAAAAAGAAGATAACGGCAATTATTAAAGAAAAGCAATTATAAAAGTCTATAAAAAAAAACAACAATTCTTCTCTTCTTCAACAAGTATTTAAAAATGATCGAGCGTAATTTAGAGAAATAAATAACGAAAAACCAATTTTATAAACAAAGACCTATAATAAATACAAGACACATCAAATGTAACAATATATTTTAAATAAATATATAATATATCCTACTAAGACATATAATGCAGCATTGCCCAACTTCAAAAAAAAAAATTATAAACTTTTATATTTTATATCAAAGAGATAATTTAATACATTTTAAATAAGAGAGAAACACCTGTATACAATGGATGTCAGTAAAATATGTTATTATGTGAATACTCAATAATGATATATATATATAAATAAAACCCAACAATATTAATAAAATATTTCAAATAAGGTCACATTGAAAATGAAATCAAAATAAGAAAAAAAGGAATACTTCCATAAAAATTCCTGAATAATAACAATAACTTTGTATATAAAATAAATATTAGAACCAACATGGTTCAATTACTTTGATCAAATCGAAAATAGTAAACTATAATTAATTATGCTTAATATAAGCATATTAACCAACATAGCCTGATCATAATATATTTTTTAATATATTGTATGGAAGAATCAAAAATTTATCATTTGTATATTTTTATAATTGATGTCTTTTATGTAATATTTATTTTTCAAATATAATTATATTGAAAAAAATTATAAATCTTTTTATTTATTTCATTTGAACAAATAGTTTTTTATATTTATTTTATATATAATTTCAAGAAATTTGTTGAGGAATATTACAAAAAATGTATACTATAATCTCTGACTACATTAATTTTTTATACTTGATGCATAATTTTAACATATATAATACAATAAACTAAATAAATAAAATATTTCAAGATTTTTCTACCCCATTTAACAAAACATATAAAAATACTATTACAGTATTTATTAAAATATTATAAGATTGAAGAGTATTAATAAAGCACGTAAAGGATTTAAATAAAGAAAATTCGTTAATTATATTGTGATTGACAAATGTCCAAAAACATGAAAATTATTATCACTCTTACATTCAAAGATAATACAAACACATTAATGATTATGGAAGAAGTACAACAGAAAAATTTCTCTTGTTGGAAATATGGTTTTTATGGAATTTTATTTTTACTGTGCATTTTTTTCTTAGAGTAATGTGTACTTTTAAAATGTAATGTTATTTGACATTTTTCACTGTTTTTATTTAAAATATGTCAACTAAAAAAAATATTTAGTTAAAATATTTGGTATCAGTTTTAGGTTTTGTTTAAAAAGCCACAATGTTTGTATAGGATTTTTTCTGGTATCAGTAATCTTCGTCATTCAGAGAAAAGTAATTAAATGCAGTTGTTAATTTATCCAAATTCACTTGTCTTCATTTTATAAACATACAAGTTAGTGAAAATTTACTGACAGGAAAAGCTCCATTTCTTATCTGTATGTATCATCATAGTTATTATATATATAGTGTGTTTGTGTGCGTGTCTTGCGCGTATTCAAAAGTTCTATAAAGCATTTGGTGTATAAAGCATGTAATTATTGCCAAAATTAAAACTTTTCATACTGAAAATCTTTTTTAAATCAACCAAATATTCATTTAGAAGATGGATATTTATTTAATTAGTGTAGTCCCAAAATAAATTGAGCAAAAACTGATTTTTATGCATTCGAATGCATGTGTTTCAAGCATTTTAAAGAAATTCTTATTCATTTAAAAATAATAAATTATTACTTCATTATTGTTTTAATTTTTATCAAAAAGCATCCATTTTTTAATGATATAAATATTATTTTTATATTTATTAGAAAATTTACAGCATAATTTATATGCTTAAACAAAAGTACAAAAAGTATGATTACTAAAATTTTACCTGGTGATTTTGACTCAATTTTAAATGATAATTAAATAAAAAGAAAGGGGGAAATTAATTTTCAGAAATAAAAAAAAATAGCCTTTAAAAAAAAAATTTTAAATGAAAAATTTGAAATTCAGAAAAAAAAAAAAAAACTTTAAATGTAATGCTGCACATTGGGATTCAGGAGTAAAAGTGCAATTAAAAATAAGAAATTTTTAAAACAATGAAATTTTTACTACAAATTAAAATATTTCGCAAAAATGTTTTTTCATACTGATGGATGTATATGGATATAATACCTTACATGTATAGTTAAAAATGCACATTTAAAATTGAAATCTGCATAATTATTTTGATTTATTTATTTCATTATATGCAATGCTACACGGAATCTTAAATTTTGTTTTATTTATTACTAGCTTAATAACTCGAAAATAAGATTTGTTACAATTTTAAATATATATATATGTAACTGAATTTACAATAGTTGGAAGTGAATGTGAATAGCCCAAATTATGTTCGGCCCAATTAGATGCACTTTTTCTAACATTTTAAATAGCATTGATTCTTCCGACTTTTATTTTACTCTCAACGACTTTACTATTGTAGATATTCAAAAACTGTGAATTGCTAAGAAAAAACTAGTAAAAAATTTGTGTTTGCCTGTAATTGTTATCTGGAGACTTAAAAATATTTTAAATTCGGACTTCAATCAGTGTTCCCATAATATTCGTGTGATGATGTAGCTTCAACAAAAGATCGATTGAATTTGAAGAATATCCCATGACAGTGCCCGTAATATTTCACGATAAATGATCTCAACAAATGGGACAAAATTAAGGTGCAACCTTTAAGTGATAAATAAAATAATTTGCGGTAGAACTTAGTGATAACAACACTTGAATATTGGTGAGATTAAACTTGTTCAAAATAAGTGTTTATTAATCATAATACATACATATAAAACTGTTAATACCTAATTGTGATTAATGTTTGATTTTTCTGATATCAAATTCATGTTTAGAAGGTCCCTTGGCTGCTTGAAGATAGTATTGTTTAATAAAAAATAATATTTAATTTTTTTCTGTTATAAAATTTTTAATCTATACTGAATTTCTATCAAAATATTTAAATTAATTTGTTGAATAGTTTGTATACGTATTCTAGTATATTACTTTAAAAATACATATTAATTGAATTGAAAAAATATTTAACGCATTTTGTAAACTTAATATTTTTGCAATAAATTTGATAATTTATTGCATAAATAATTCATTGTCTTCCTCCATCGGCATCTTCATCAATGTTATCTTTTTATGACAAGGAATCTAAATCTTCATCTGGTGCATCAAAAAGAAGAAAACTGCCAATTATTAATGAAACGCAATAATATAAGTCAATAAAAAAATCCAACAATTCATAATAAGTATTTAAAAATGATCGAATGTGATAAAGAAAAATAAATAACGAAAAACCAATTTTATAAACAAAGATCTATAATAAATCCAAGACACATCAAATGTAACAATATATTTTAAATAAAGATGTAATATATCCTACTAGTACATATAATGCAGTGTTGCCTGATTGAGAAAATAAATCTTTTTAACTATTCTATATCTACGACATAATTTAATACATTTTAAATAAGAGAGAAACGCCTTTTTTTCATTGGATGAAAGTAAAATATGTTATAATGCGAATAATCAATAATGATATATAGAGTTAAAACTTAATAATATTAATGAAATATTAAATAAGGTCAAATTCAAAATAAGAATAAAGGAATACTTCCATTAAGAATCCCTGAATTATATAAGGATAACTTTGTATATAAAATAAATATTAGAACCAACATGGTTGAATTACTTTGATCAAATCGAAAATACTACAATATAATTGTCGAGTGCCTGAACGTTCATCTACTCAATGGTATGTGAAGGCAGGAAGAAAGAAAGTCATGATAGATAGATAATAGTAATCGTATGATTTGAGAGAAAAAAAAAAGAAGAAAGTAAGAAAAATGTAAACATCGGTGATGGAAACGTAATAAGAAATTTATGATCAGTAAATATGCGTTGAAGTAAAATATCTAAAAGCGATAAGTGAGCAGGAAATTATGGTGGTTTGAGGCTTTGATTCCATTTAGAAGTAGAGAAAGGATATTTGTATTTTCCATTCAATTGCGTAAATATAGTTTGTGCCTTGATGAGAGGGTTTTCGTGAGTAGCAATGGTATTGAAGAAATTTCTAGAAAGTTTAGTAATATAGTTGTCAATAGAATCAATTTTTAAATCTTGATTAATTGTAGAGTTGCTGACAAAAACCAGGGTGCACCAGTGATATTACGATGAAGTTTGTTTTGAATAATTTGTACAGATTTCTTGTTAGATTGTGCAGCTAGACCCCAGATTGGGCAGCATAGGTAAGGATAGGCCTAAGAACTTGTTTGTAGAGAAGAAGTTAGTTTGACAAAGTCAATTTAGAAAATTTATTAATGAGTGGTAGAGTGAGATAAAATTTTTTTTCCAACATTTTTCTTTGATTTTTTTGAATATGAGCTCGAAATGTAAGTTTTATTGTCTATAATTTAGCCGAGATATTTAATATTAGTTGCCCATTCAATTTGTTGTTCAAAAAGAAAGATTAATATATGGTTGTCTAGCGTGTCCTTTTGGAAAATGATGGCTTGAGATATAGAGACATTAATTGCTATGCGTCATTTAGTTAGCCAATCCTCTAGGATATTATGATAATTTTGAAGAGTATTGATGACATAAAGAATAGAAGCACCTTGGGCAAGAGCAGCAGAATCGTCACCAAATAGGCAAGTGGAAATGTTAGTGCATTGAGGAAAGTCGTAGGTAAAGAGGACTTAGCACGCTTCCTTGAGGTGTACCAGCACAAATACGACCGATTTTGGAGAATTCATTATGAAGTCGAACTTGAAAGGTTCTATTTTTTTAGATAATTTGTAATGATAAGTGTGATCCAAGTTGGAAATTGAAGTGTGATCATTTTGTAGATCAGTCCATTGTGCCACAGTCGATCGCAATTTTTGTTGACATCTAGAAAGACACCTCCTGTAAAAAATTTATAGTTATATCCTTCAGTGATGATATTGTGACACGTAGAAGTTGATGACAAGTTGAGTGATGTTGACGAAATCCAAATTGTTCTGCTGGAATTATGGAATTTTTATCACAGAAAGAAGTAATATGTTTCACTATGAGTTTTTCGTAAAGTTTTCCTACACAGCTAAGGAGACTGATGGGCCGATAATTTTGACGAAATTTCCTATCTTGGCCAAGTTTAGGGAACATGATATTTGCTTTTTCCAGATAGCAGGGATGTAGTGATATTTAGTACAGCTGTTGTAGATTTTTGCAAGATGAGTAATGGCATTAAGGGGGAGACACATTAAGGCTTTATTTGGAATGTTGTGAGGTCCAGAAGATTTCCGAATGTTGAGATTCTTAATTAAGTTAATTACGTCAGATGGAGAAAAATAATATTGTCATGATAATTTTGATGATCAGATAGAAAGGAAGTTACTGTATCTTCAACATGCTCACTTTGTGAGTAATCGCAAGGTTCAGTGTTTTCTTGAAAGGAAAGTTCAAGCAAAAGAGCGCTTTATCAGAAGATGGGGTCTATTTTTTTCATTTTACTTTACAACATTTTTTTGCAATGATTTTATGAAATACAAAAGAATTATATTATAATGTTAAAAAAATTTCTATTGTAACCTACGAGAAAATACCCTCTACTTCTTTTACTTCGTCAATAAAAAAAAAAAAAAAAAAAAATATTGATAATATGGAAATATACCAGCTTTCTATTTTATTTTAAAAGTATAATTAGAATTTATAAATATTTCTAAAACCATTATAAAAAAAATGGAGAGCAAATGTTGGAAGAAGTGAAATTAAAAATAAAAGAAGCACTTTCAATTCAACTCTCGGATTATGAAACTGAGCGGAAAACAAATTTTGACTAGACCTTAGAGAGCAAAAGTACTCCCAGAAGAGCCGCCAATCCAAACGCTGCTTTGGCCATCGTAAACTATGCAACCCAGGTGACGTCAGTGTCTTATTTTACTGGCAAAAAGAGAACTGAGCCAAACTCGTTTTGGCGATAATCTTTATTGGGTCGCTCTTTTGGGAGTACTTTTGCTCTCTAATGGTCAGCAATAGTATTGGGTCGCATTGACATGCCGTATTCTCGAGAGTGCAAATTTTTTTAAAAACATGTTAAATACATATAAACAAAATTGATAAAAATAAATACAACAATCTAAAATTAAAATAAGTTTTCTGTATTTTTTAATATAATAAAAAGTATATCTGTACTAAAAAAAAACAAAAAAACTATAGATTAAAATTTTAAAAATTAAATGATTACAATTTAAATTATTGCAATTAAATGTAAAACTAAATTAAATTTATCATAAAAAAGAACTTCAAAATGCAAATAAGACAGTAGTAGTATTATATTGTGAGAGAAGATAGAATATTTTTATTGAAAAAGATTTTACATTTAATTTGAAATTATCTTGCATTTTTATGTATAAAATACAGATATTTGCTAATATTAAATAAACCAAAAAGAAAATTTTTGTCCTCTTTATAATTTATGCAAATAATCCCGAAAATATTAATTTCAATTAATAAATTAAACGTTAGATAATTTGTTTTAATTAGATTTCAAAATCTTTTAATGTGTCTTGAAAAAATTATTTTTAATATAGCATAAAAATTAGTTTCATCTGTTAGTTTATTGTGTATTCTCGAGAAAGCAAATATGATTTCTATATGTTTTCCAATGTCATCTTATTAAAATTTATTTTTAAAATATGTTTTATAATTATTCAAATATAACATGAAGTTTGCAATAAGTAACTAATGAGGATGTAATTTATAACACTTAAACAAATTAAAATTCTTAAAATTGAAAAAAAAAAAAAAAAAACCTTCACTTTATTTAATAAACCCTAAACCTTAACATTTTTTGTAATTTGAAAAAATGCACACGTATTATGCTATTTTAGTAGATAAGTACTATATTCAATTTGATAAGCTTTTGTTTGGAAAAAAAATATTCTTGAAGATTGAAAATGGAAATATAAGAAAAACTTTTGACAATTTATACAGTAATTCTACAGTAAAAAAAAATCAGATTTCTTATTTTAATTTCTTTTTCCATAATTTTTTAGTAATAAGAAATGAAGCACAAGTTCTCTCACTTATCTTTAGTTATGTACATCAAAAGTTAATATATATATATATATATACATATATATATAATTATTTATAAAAATTAGTTTCATTATATATAAAGCAATCTGTTAGTTTATTGTGTATTCTCGAGAAAGAAAAATAGGATTTCTATATGTTTTCCATTGTCATCTTTTATTTTTTAAAATTTATTTTTAAAATATGTTCTATAATATATATATATATATATATATATATATATACACTGAAGTGACAAAAGTCATGGGGATAGCAATATGCAAATTTCCAGACGGCAGTAACATCGCGTAGAACATGTATAAATGCGCAGTGCTTTCGCAGAGCTTTCATTTCTGTTCAAGTTATTCATGTGAAGAAGTTTTGACGTGATGATGACCGCACGACGGGAATTAACAGACTTTGTACGCGGAATGTTAGTTGGAGCTAGACGCATGGGTCATGCCATTTCGAAATCGTTAGGGAATTCAACATTCCCAGATCCACTGTGTCAAGAGTGTCAAAAGTATGAAATTTCAGGCATAACATCCCACCATGGGCAGCGCAGTGGTCGATCGCCTGCACTTAACGACCGAGACCAGCGACGTCTGCAAAGAGTCGTAAATTCTAACAGACAACAACACTGCGTCAAATAACCGCAGAAATCAATGTGGGACGTACAAGGGACTTGTCTGTTAGAACTGTGCTTAGAAATTTGGCTTTCTTGGGCTATTCCAGCAGAAGGCCGACTCGAGTGCCTTTACTGACAGAACGACATCGCTTGCAGCGACTCTCGTGGGCACGTGAGCATATCGGTTGGTCCCTAGATGAATGGAAAACCGTGGCCTGGTCCGATGAGTCCCGATTTCAGTTGGTAAGAGCTGATGGTAGGGTTCGAGTGTGGCGCAGACCCCCGAAGCCATGGACCCAAACTGTCAGCAAGGCACTGTTCAAGCTGGTGGTGGCTCCGTAATGGTGTGGGCTGTTTTTTCATGGCATGGACTTGGTCCTCTGGTGCGACTGGATCGAACATTGACTGGAAATGCTTATGTTCAGCTACTTGGAGATCACTTGCAGCCATTCATGGACATCATGTACCCAAACAACGATGGGATTTTTATGGATGACAATGAGCCATGTCACCGGGCCACAACTGTTCGCGATTGGTTTGAAGAACATTCTGGACAATTCCAACGAATGATCTGGCCACCTAGATCGCCCGACATGAATCCCATCGAGCATTTATGGGACATCATCGAGAGGTCTGTTCGGGCCCAAAATCCTGCACCATCAACGCTTTCACAATTATGGACGTCTATCGAGACAGCATGGCTCAATATTCCTGCAGAAGACTTCCAACGACTTGTTGAGTCCATGCCACGTCGAATTGTTGCACTTCGCCGGGCGAAAGGAGGGCCGACACGATATTAAGAGGTATCCCATGACTTTTGTCACTTCAGTGTATACATAAAATTATTTATAAAAATTAGTTTCATTATATATAAAGCAATCTGTTAGAATGAGAAAGAAAATATAAATGTTTTCCACATGTTATTAAAATTTATTTTTAAAATATGTTATATATGTTTTATTAGAAGCAAATCCATTTTTTTTCACAGGCACATTTCAGAAAATTACCATGCACAGATTTTGTTTAAAAACAATAAAAAAGGGCGATTAAATAGTTTTATACAAACATCATACATAGAATACGTTAAGTAATCTTGCGATTCAATATTTTTAGCCATTACTAATAGTAATATAAAGTAAGTAAATATTTAAATGTGAGATCAAACAGACAAAAAAGTTGCAGAATGTTAGGATCAAATGAGAGAGCATACAGATATATATTTTTCGTATTTATGATTTTTTTTTAGTTTATTTATTTTTATTTATTTATATATATATATATATATATATATATATATATCTTCTAGATGTATTTGTGCGATAAAACTTTGGAAATTGGAATCAAATTGGATTTTTCTTAATAAATCATCAATGTAAAATAAATTCCATTGCCCTTTTTTTTTTTTCCCCTCAAGCTAAACTGTTGCTCCTGTAGCAGGTTTTTCTGACACTAATAACAATGAAATGGCCAACGGCTTACATTACTGACTTATTGTAATGGGTCCCCTTTATTGGGCTGTTAAAAAATTAGAGATCTGAGACCATCGGCAGCAGCTAAAAGTTATAGGGAGGTTGGTTTGTTATTGTGTTCTTTTGTAATTTTTTATTACTACGTCCGGTCCATTCAACTGGTTCCTAGAACGGGAAATTTCTTCTGCATAGTGTTTTTGAACGGGAACGGGAAATTTTTTCTACATACTTACTATATAGTGTTCTGATATTTTGACTCTTTATTTTTAGCTGTTTTAAATCCAAGTTTTTTTTTTTTTTTTTTTTTATCATTTTTAAATTTTCCTATTTTTTTTTTTTTTTTTTTTTTTTTTCTTTTTTTTTTTTTTTTTTTTTATATATTTTTTTTTTTTTTTTTGTCTCAAAAATGTTTTTAAATCGTTCCTGCATCTTCAATCCCATTAACTTATTCCCATCAGAATAGAAGTTCTTTTAGCACTGACACTCAAACTTATTTAACGTCGTCTGTGAAATGGAATCAAGAAAAAACTTGCTTGTGTAACAATTTGAATTGTTAGAAAATCGAATTTTTGTAAAATTTTCGTATAGTACTTGTGGGTTATAGTTTATTTTATTTCGTTTCTGGTCTTACAATCCTTAGTATAATATTTTTATAATTCTGACTGCTCTTAATTGTCCAGTTTCTTAAACCTAATTCAAATCAAATAATAAAAATAAAAATAATCAAAAAAATTATTCAAATCAAATAAAACTGCTT
This sequence comes from Caerostris extrusa, assembly GCA_021605095.1. Taxonomy (NCBI): domain Eukaryota; kingdom Metazoa; phylum Arthropoda; class Arachnida; order Araneae; family Araneidae; genus Caerostris; species Caerostris extrusa. The sequence goes on from BPLR01000278.1 coordinate 96,024, forward strand.
ACAATCTGAAATTATCCATTATCGTACAATTTCTTTTTTTATTATTTGCAAATTTGTTCTTCTAAAATGTTCAATTGTATACGGTACATCTCGACACCTTTTATGCAGGAATCAAGCAATATTGAGCAAGAAAAGTACACATATATCTTCTCAGCCATTCTAATTTTAACAATTTCTATTATAGTTCTACCAGAGCATTACATATCGCTAAATGCAGAACTTGAAGGGAAAAATAAAAGGACTGATGATCTTTTCACTTTCTCTATTTTTGTTCTACAAAACATAAATTGGCAGAAATAACAAGCACAGACAGTTTTAAATTGGTAAAGTGATAAGTTATATATGTGAACAAGTGTTTTCAATATGAACCTTAGAAAAATTATTTCAGAAGTAGACTGACAGACGAGCATTTAGCCTTGTTCCTTAGAATCAGTGCATCTCACTTCGAACCTCAATATAAGGAACTTTTTAAAAATGAAATCTCAATTTCATTAATGTCATTAACATATTTAAATTGTAATACTTGTATATTGTTTTTAAAATTTTAGAAAATTTATCTTGGCCCGTCAAACCTTTTTTTTTTTTTTTTTTTCGATTTTTTGGCCTGCGACAGAAAAGGTTTGCCCATCCTTGGCCTAGGGCCTAAAGATCAAGAGGGGCCTACATTCAAATTGCTAGCAGAATTAAATTACACTATTCTAAAAACGGTAAACACTAACACACTGAATCTGAAATAAGGAGAAATTCTACACATATGGCTAATAAACAAACATAAAAAAATGATGAGGCTGTCTTCATTAAGTATTTTGTGCATCGAAAATGAAACATTCAGAAAAATAGATTTTTGATAGGCTTATAGAAGAATTCTGTGAGAAAAAGTTTAGAAAGAAATTCTTCTAATCTACTATTTCTGAATTAATGTATACTTGGATTGAATCAGTTCTTAAATAAAATAACTATTAACATAAAATTTAATATGATATACAATTTGATATTTTCTTTTTGTGATCTGGATTTTGTTTGAATAAAGTTCCATTTTTGGTTTAGTTTAAAACTTAAAATTCATAACAATTCATCTTAAATGCGAATTATTATGAAATAAATTTATCTGAATTGAATTTGCTTTAATCTTCAATGTATTGAATATATTTTATTTAATTTGATAGAAAATATGATAATTTGTATTGCATATTTTATTTTCATGGGCAAAGATTTTTATTATTTGAATTTTGTTTCTTTGTAAATGTTGTGCGTTATGTTTGATTAGTTATTGTTACAAGTACTATATAGAGTGCTGAGAATAAATGTCCAAATAAGTGTTCTCGACTTTTTTTTTTTGTGCACATTTTTATAAAGATTAGTACCCATCACAACATGTTCATTTAAAATGTTGACATATATCACAGTAATGATGTATTTTATTATCTCTTATGTAATTTGCAAACTTAAAAATGGGAGGTGAAAGGGCCTCCTATGTGGAACAGCCTAGGGCCTCTTTTCATCTAAATCCGACGCTGGATTCGGTTAATAATAGTAAAATAGTTAATAATAAATTATGGAAATTCTTTTTTATTAAATATCAAAAAATTGTAATCCTTTAAAAATATAATTAAGTGATATTTTACTGAATTTGAACTAAAACAAGAGTAAAATAGACAATATATATATATATATATATATGTATATATATATATATATATATATATATATATATATGTGTATATATATTTAGATTTAGATATATAATATAGTGTATGGCATTGGAAATTTGAAAGAGAAGAATTTTCTTTACTTGCCATTAATGCAACGTTTTGTATTGTTACTTAAAATTTCACTATAAAACTTTTACATTAAAAACTTCATATTATGCATATATACATCCAATGATAAAGATGAGCGACTTGCATTATAAAACTAAAATTCAGTAAAGGATGTGTTACTTGTTTTGGCATTTTTCTTCCACTTGTAAGTTGACTTTCAATAAATTTATCTAAAGATGCAACCCATGATATTTATACATATTTAGGATGTTACAATTATTTTATTTTTAAAAAGTATTTTTTTAATTCATTGATTTCCTGGAACAACTTGTTTCGCTCCTATTAATGTGTATAAATAATCTGTGTTCTTCTTTATATACAAATGCAATGTCTTTGAATATTTGTGTTTTTCAATTTCGTAGCTGCAAGTTATGAACATTCATGCACAATTTCTTTCTAGCATTTCAGGTTTTTGAGGGCCCTAAATATAAAACACTTATCATATAACGTTTCAATTTTAAGCACGTTATCATGGTTTTGTTTGACGGTGTTTCTACGATGCATATGATAAATTACGTGTAGCGAAGACGCTCTTGCTATGCAAAATTCATCATGTTTCTAGTTCATATCTTGTTATTTCTCCTTTGATCCTTGTATTTATATGTTAAGTTCTTTAATCAAAATACTCTCATCTATAAGAGGGCACAAAAAGTTTCAATAAAATATATTTGTTCAGATTTTCTATGCTAATAAATTTGTCTTATAGTCGCACTTCCAAAATTTCTTTAATGCTTTACAGAGTATTTTCAAGTCTCAATAATTATATATAGTAATATGCTTGCATTTTAATGTATTTGATAATATGGTTTTATTTAAAAAATGGAACAATTTTGAGTATTTTTAAAAAAAATATTAACAGGAAATATTTTCAGTACCTTATTATATATTTTTAATATTGTTTTAGCTTTTATCATAAAACTAACTTAATAAAATTAATTAACTTCTTATATTTTTTAAATTCTTATATATTTTGAATTAAAAATGTCGAGCTTCCATTGTACCTTTTCTCTCTCCTTTACAAATACTTCTTACAAATCTTCTTTACTTCGTTCCTTGTACCAAGCACCTGTGAGTTAAGAGAATTGTGAACTTAACCGTAAATCGTACCTTATTATGTAATATGATATACATTAAATAGATACCTTAATTAGATAATTTAAAGTATAATAATATATAATAGGGAACAGATACATATTTAGATATTATTGTATATGATTGTTCCAGAGGGCACTCAGGATAATTAATTAAAATTAACAACATTTTAAACAATCATTTTTCATTATCTAAATACTTATTCCATGGACGATAAATGCTGAGGTGATTTAATCAGAAAAAAAGTAAACAAAATGAACAAGGACATACAAGTATTATCCTTTGCCATAAGGAATACTTATTTTGATACTTCAACTATTCCACAATTCATTATATAAGAAATATTTTCTTGAAAAAAAAAATTAAAATATTAAAACATTGACATTTTATGCGAATAAATTCAATTATAACACAACCAATAAAAATTACAAAATACAAGTTAAAACTCATAATTGTAAAAGATTTCATTTTCATACACGTTAGAGAAGGAAGGAAAAAGGATTTAACAGTTTTTAATGCAATTTTTAAAAGAATGAATATAAAAATATATGAGAAAAAAAAAATATTATTTTAATGACAGAAAATAGTTTTACATTTTAATAAGTATGCCTTTTTTCATCATGAAATTTCCGACAAAATAATTAACATAATAAAAGGCAAGAGTCAATTTTATTTAAAATTAGAAAAATAAGAATAAGTAATATATAATAATCAAATGCATGCAGAAACTGATAAATGCATAATACATATTCATGCATAGTTGAAATAATAAAAATGTTGAAATGTGCACTTTTTTCCATCACCTAAGAGGTAAAGTGCCAGACGCGTTATCCCTTTAAATCCAATCAAGTAAGGCGGATTCCCCAATAGGCATATTTTCCTACTTGACCAGTTTAGCATATATAAAATAACTTTAATTAGTTTTTTATTAAATGCTATTAAATGACAACTTCTGAATTATTTTTAGAAGCAGCATTTTTGTATCAATATAATTTGCAGATCAGAATTATCTGGATTATGATAATCTGCTACATTTTCCAGTTTCCTCTTCTTCTTTGCAGGAAATTGCCTCTGTTTTTCTACATTTTTGTAGGTGCATTTTTAGTAGCTACAGGAGGTAACTCGTGCTTATGAATAACCAACGATGTGCATTTATTTAAAGATGTTTGCAAGTCTTTCATGAATTCCTTGCATTGCACTTCAGATGTAAACGATTTAATTTTTGGGATTGCCTCTAAAAGTGAAGTAATTGCCTTTTCTTTCAGATTTTCTAAATTTTTCACTAGACTGTTCTTTTCAAATTTCTTTAAATAAAATAAACTTTTCTTGTTCTTCAACTTCGTTTTCCCTTATATTTATGGTTAAATTACTATCTTCAATTTTATTTATTTCTTCTTTATTGCAGAAACTATTTTTCATGCATACAATACGAATATGTTTACACATATTATATTTTATGCATGAATCTGCACTAACTACATCGAAATTGATGCAAGCAAATTTGACAGGTATCACACAATAAATTACAGGAATGTCCAGAATTAGTATCCATTTTTTTTTCTGTATACACATTACCTAGAGATGTAAAGGAGGGAACAAGCCACTCATTCTCATTTGTTTTTATAAATGTTAATATTATCTAAATTATTTTGGGCTATTTTATGTGTATTTCTGATAAAGGGAAATCTTTTTTTGTTAATTTTCCTCGTTGTAATGAAGATATTCTGTTCATAATTTTCACTTTGCAAAGATTTCATTGAGCTGTGTATGGCCTTGTCAAATGACCACCACATTTTCCTTTCAAATCACTATTGTATTTCAAATCTTTGTGTCATCTTTCTATTGTCATATTAGTATTAATGTTTGAGTTTTGTCTAAAGCATGCAGCCCATTGATGGAATGTGTGCCCATTGATGGATGGTAATGTGTCATAAAATATTGTGCAAAGTCGAAGTTTCTGGATCCTCTAACCATTGCGACACCCGCATCGTTAACAACTCATTAAAGGTAAATGCATCAAGTTCACTTGATAAAGTATCAAGTGATGCTAAAATGCTGACTCTTTTTTGAGGGTTTCGTATTTTCAATGCATTTTTTCTCCAAGCACGTTTTACGTGCCAGTCACAAATAATATTAAATTGTGCTGGAGGAAAATGCTACCAGGCGTTGTAATATGCTGGATAGTCATCAGAAATGAACTTTTTAGTGGCTATATCTCTTATTCTTAGTTTAATCGCATCAAAAAGTATCTGAAAATTGCTTCACATTGACGATTACTCCATAAAAAAGGGCTACCGGAAAACCTTCCCAATTGTCATCTTTGACAACTAAACTAGTCAGTTGTATATTATACTTATTTGTCCCATGAATCGTTGAATTCATTCCCGTGAATGAAGCGCAAGATTTCTTCTTGCGCTTCATTCATAAACCCTAATATGAAATCATCATTATCTAGGGGAGGAACACTTCTCCTGGTAACTTATATAACAAAACTGGATTATAATCTTTCATTTCCATTTCTTTTACCCAACTATCCACAGATAAAGCATCATTTTCATTTCTAACGACTGTCATGTTGACTCCATGTGATTTTGCAATATTTCTCACGTCATGTGCTTTTGTGGCAACAAGACGCTTCTTTGGAGAAACAGTATTTGCAATTTTGCTTAATACATCTGGTATTGGAATACCAGCATGCAATTGCCCAGCAATTTCTGTCTTCTCAGACTTTGTGAGTCTCAATCGACCCACCTCGCAAGAATGTCCAATATGAGTAGATAAAAATGATACGTCTACTGTTCCATTATCAAAAAAAGTTGCGTGCATGCTTGCTGGACAATAGAAGCCTATTTTATTGGAACCACCTAGTTTCAAATGGCGCTTTCCGGAATTTTTGGAATTAAATATGCCTGTCGAAAATGATGTCGAACTAGAACTTTGGATTTGTTTGTCACGTGAACACTTTTCCTCTCTTAACTGTAACCAACTGTACTTCGGTTTAAGAACTTTACTTCCTTGTTAGTCGTTAGCCGCTCTAAGATGCGGTTTCTCTGTCTGTATGTCCAGTAAATTTTTGTATCATCTCGTCATTAATATGCTTAATAAAAGTATTGTAAAAAGAATATTGGAATTAATTTTCTACTTCTCGCCCCTTTGGATATCTCACTCTTAATATTCCTGGGAACTGGAAGGTAAGAGAAATTTTGTATGAACCTTTCTAGTTTTATTTTGGAGGATTGTTTTGGTGAGGTAAAATTTGACATCCCTGCCGGGATTGTAGTCAGTTAATATTTAGATGAGATACTTTTAATTTTGAAATGGCGAGTGACGAAAATAGTAAAGAGAAATTATATTTGTTAAAAAAGAAACGGGGTGTTTCTAGAACATCCGTTACAAAAATTCTAACAAAATTAGAATCGGAACTATCAAACATTCAAGAAATAGATATTGATAAATTAGAAGAATTAGTTGAAATCATTTAGAACTTGTAAGTTTTCTTTCTCAGATAGCTTCATATTAGCTTTAAGAAGATTTATCTCTCGTAGAGGAAGACCTTGTACAATATATTCTGATAATGGTACAAATTTAGTTGGTACATCTAATGAACTGAAATCTGTTAATTGGGAAAAAATAGAAGAATTTGCTGCCATTAAGAAGATTAATTGGAAATTAAATCCGCCATCAGCCCCATGGTGGGGTGGATTTTGGGAAAGACTCATTGGTATGTTAAAAGGAATAATGAGAAAAATCTTGGGTAAAGCTAGTCTGCATTATGAAGAAATGCATACTGTTATATGCGAAGCAGAAAGCATAATTAATTCAAGACCATTAACATATCTGTCTGAAGACATAGAAGATCTTATTGCACTTACACCAGCAATGTTCATTCAAGAAATAAAAAGAAGTTGGAATGCCGGATTTAGATCAGATGGATTCTAAAAAGAATGAATAAACGATTTATGTATAGACAAAGACTTCGTGTGCCTTGCCTCAGAAGGCGATTTCGAAATGGATACCTTGGTCAACTAAAAGAATTTTCCAAACTCCAGGAAGAAGCAAATATTAAGGAAGGTGATATCGTCTTGATTGGTGATAGCAACATGAAAAGACTAAATTGGCCTTTAGCAAAAGTAGTGAGCCTTTTTCCTGGTAAAGACAATAAAGTTCGAGTTGTTGAATTGAAAACCAAGAATAGGTATTTCATAAGACCTATACAGCGCTTATATTCATTAGAAATTAGACAAGATGAAAGGTGTGCCTTGCAGAGTAGGACTCCACTATCTGACTCCTTCCGCAACAAGTGCCCCGACACTGATGATTCCACATCAGATCCAGTGACTGTCATCGAATCCAGTGATTGTCCTCAATCTATTGACTGTCAACCATATGACAGGTGTGATAATAGTGATACTTATCAGACATCCCGTTGTGGAAGAATCCTGCGATCTCCTAAGCAATTTGACTTATGATTTTGAGTTTCATTATTCTCTTGAAACTCAAAAGGTGGGAAAGAATGTCGAACTAGAACTTTTGATTTGTTTGTCACGTGAACACTTTTCCTCTCTTAACTGTAACCAACTGTACTTCGGTTTAAGAACTTTACTTCCTTGTTAGTCGTTAGCAGCTCTAAGATGCGGTTTCTCTGTCTGTATGTCCAGTAAATTTTCTACTTCTCGCCCCTTTGGATATCTCACTCTTAATATTCCTGGGAACTGGAAAGGTAAGAGAAATTTTGTATGAACCTTTCTAGTTTTATTATGGAGGATTGTTTTGGTGAGGTAAAAATGCCACTTCTATGACAAGCAAAATGTTTGACTGTTTTATTTTTGATCCCATATGAATTTTTTAGGCTGTAGCATGCAGAAGTTTGCTTTTCTTCATTTAATTTCCACATGTTGAACTCTTCCACTGATGTAAATGAATGAGTATTTGTAACTATTACAATGTCAGGATGTTCTTGACAAAAATGATCGATTTTATTACATTCGCTTAAAATTTTGTTACATTCAGAACATTTAAAATTTTGTCTTTTTTCTAGAACGAACTTATGTTGTTTTATTTCATGTCTGCGACGATTTCTGACAGTCGAAAACCTGGCTATACATTTTCTACATTTAAACAGTTTATCTTTTATTTCTGACGATGAAGAATCAATTTCGTGCACGTCCCTTTTATGTTTATTTAGGTTGTATGCTTTCGAAAATAAACGTTCACATACGTCGCATTTATGATTTTCAGACTTCTCATTACTTACTATAATTTTCTCATTAGGTACTCCGGCAACTACATTCTCCTAAGAGTAATAAAAATTTTAACAAATTATATTACCTTTTAAAAATAATTTTATCACAAATATAGAAATATTTATTACTGTTAGGAATTAAAAATTTCTAAAAATAACATCTCGTAATTCTAGAGACTTTCAGTATCGCAAGAAATATTTCCGTGATTAATAAAAAAAAAAAAAAAATGTGACATCAAAAATACTGTGCTTTTATATTTTGTTCAAAATATTACTATGAATTCAAATAAATTCCTGAATAAAATTCTGTAATCAAACATTTCTGTAACTAAATATTTAAATTCAAAAAATAAAAAGTATTGAACGATCAACAATAAATATTCTGCTCAAGCATTATCATAAAAAATATTTAAATATAAACATTTTTAAATATAACAAAAATAATTAGAATTATTAATTATTTATATTAATAACGACAATTATTATGATTATGAAGGTATTACTTACATTGATCTGGTAGTCCTCAACTATTTGTTGTTTATTCGAACTCATTGTAAAACTCACGAACAGTAGCTAGATACAAAATGCAACTGAACTTCGAACAGTAAATGCAATATCATATTTAGCTCAAAACGCGAATATCGCCAAATATAGTACACTTATTTTCCTTTCATGATGTCGCCGAAATACTGCAATTTGATTGGCGGCTCCTCTGGGAGTACTTTTGCTCTCTAAGGTCTAGTCAAATTTTGATGCAGACGAGCATATTGTTTTGTTGTAGAGAGACGTTTGAAGTTTGTGTCATTTGAAGTGATCTTTTTAATTTCATTTACATTCTGAATTATGAGTGGTTCTGTATTTTTACGTTTAATGTCAGCATCTGTTACTGTTGCTAATCATGCAGGTAAAATTATTCGAGAAATTATGAAAAAAGGCAATTTAGGAATTGTTGAAAAGGTATTGTGTCCTATTTTAATTAGAATTTTATATGTGCAAAATATTTATTATTTTAGTTTCCTTGATTGTTTTATAGAAATTTAAACTATTTATTTCTTATAGATTTTTTTATGTGTATTTATTTCGAAATATTTCAATAATAATAAATCTATTTTATTCATTAACAAAACATTAATCGGTTCATTGCATATGTAACCTTGCTTTAAATGTAGACGTAAACAGTACTATGAATTTTCATATTCTTAGAATATTAGAATGTTTTTTGAATGAAAAGAAAAAGCAGAACGCAAAACTATTGCAGGTTCTAAATTTTGAATGTAATCTTTCAATAAGATAAGATATTTTAGATAAGTTTCCTTCATGAATAGCAAATACTAGACAATTCAATTTATTCCAGCATCTACAAAAAAATTTTATTGTGAAATTCCTCGTTTAAATTGTAAATCGGCAGTAAAAGCGATTTTATTGTTGATTCAAATTTATAAATTATATCATAGACATTACATCTATCATATTTCTTTTTGGTGTGTTCAAAATCTAAAAATTTCTTAAACTATTTAAATTTATCTTTAGGTCCTTAAATCTTCAACAATTTGATAAATCTAATATTTCATCTTATAAATACTTTTTTTATTTATTATTATTATTTTTTTTTTTTTTACATTTCAATATTGTAAAATTTTTTTTTTAAAGGTTTTCAAAAGAAAAATTTGGCTTACATTTATGTGTAAGTTTTAAAAAGTCAACTAACATAATGAAAAATACCAGAAAATTGTGTGAATTCAACATTTAAATTTTATAATGCAATTATTTCTTAAAAAATTTAAATTATTGACTTTTTTTTTACTAAATGTAATTTTTATAATTAATTTTACTATATTTTAATAAAATGATTTTCCTATGCAATTTTCAATTTCCTTGTTTAAAATATTTCTTCCTACCCTTTGTATTAAAAAAACTTATTTACCTCTTTGACCATAAAGTTTATTTTAGATTATTATATTTCTAATAATGTTTTTATTTATTTTAATTTTGATTTTAAAAGTTAAAAAATTTTTCTTATTGATGCACAACAACAAAAAAAAAATATATATATATATATATATTTCTTTAAAGAACTGAAAATATGACCATTAATATTTGTGGAGGAATTTTTTTTAAATATTTATTTTACATATTTCTTCCTAGTCTGCAAAATATAAACAGCTTGTTAGAATCTGAAAATCAAGTTTGACCCATTAAAATTTTTATAATAAATATAATAACCCTTTATTAGGAAAATTATATATATATATATAAGATTGATGAGATAGGTGCTACATTTTTTAGCAATTATTTAGGTTTTGCAGATGAAATTGTAATTAAGTAATGCTTGCAAATTTGTTTTAAATATAAGATGGCATAATTATAATTTTTATTATAATTTAATATTAATCAACAGTATCTAATTATGTATAATTAAGTTTAAAAAATTCTAAATGGCACAGCCATTTGGAAAGAATAATAAGTAAAAATAGAAGTTTTTGTTAAAAAGAAGAAAAAATATCTTGTTTTGGCAATCGTGTTTATATATTTAGATTACTATACTTGATTTTCTGGAATTTCATTTTCTGAATATATAGTTTTTGTTTCTAAAATTAGTGTGTTTCTTTTTTATATGTCAAAACTTGTTACCTTCTATACAAGATTGAACTCAGTTAATAGTTTTTAGGGTATCAATGACTTACAAACTGAAGCTGATAGATCTGCTCAACGTTGCATTGTGAATTCTCTTTTGAAACAATTTCCCAAAGTAACAATTATTGGAGAAGAAGTAAGTAATTTGTCAACTTAAGCATTTGTTTTTAAAAATATCTGTTAATATAATTAAAAATCTTATTATTAATTATAAAAATATTCTAACTGTCGAATTATTAAATTATATTTAATTAAAGCAAATGTAAAAAAATAAATATTGCTGTAGAGAATATATTTAAATTTTTTTTCTGAAAAACATTTTTAGAAATATTTTACATGTTTTCAAAAGATTCATCACTAGACAGAATTACTTTTCTAAGATTCAATATTTTTATGTAATAGCCTTTTTAAGGGATATTGACATATGTTTATTCTAAGTAAGAAAACTATTGTTATTCCAATCTACAACACCATGACTATAACTGAAATGCCTTTCAATTTATTTCAGTGTAATATTCTAATAAGTAGCAATGGGAACAAAACTCTGTGCATTTAGAAATGTTAAATGTTAATTTTGCAACATCTCCTTGCATTAGAATAATTTTAACAAAATTTTTCAAATGAAGAATTCAAAATAAAAAAATGTGTATATAATAACTGTGTTAAAAATGAAATGAATTGAAATCAAATTTTAAATGTATTGTATGAAAAAAATAGGAAAATTTTTATTTGTAACTTTTTAACTATAAGATAAAAAAAAAATTGTCAATTTGTGGTTTTTATATTTATTCTGTAGATTAAAAAAATCATTAGTATAACTTAATTATTAATTTGGTCTACTGAAAAGTGTTTTTTAATCATTTATTTTTCATTTGGAGCAATTTCATTCACATACATTAGCATATTGGTGCTAATGATAATGATACTTTAATATGTTTCTCACGATTTTTTTTGTAAAACAAAAAGCAAAATTACTAAAATTCAATATATTCAGAAAAATTAGTTATTTTTATGTAACCTATGAGGAAAGAAAAATGATTTCATGTATTACATGCAGTCTTTCATAATTTGTATCAAAATTCTTTTAAGATTTTTAATATATATAGTTCCCAGATTATAACAGGAAATTATGGTAAATTATAATTTTTTGAATTATGTTAATTTTAATTTTTCCAGGTTTTTTTTTTTTTTTTTTTTTTTTTTGTATAATTTAAAAATTTCTTCTTTGTATTGTATTCCTTTAGACTCTTGAGAAACTAGAAAATGAAGAAGAGTTGATTGTTAGTTTACAAAATTATGAGACAATTAATGCTGATTGTCCTCAAGACTTGACTACAGTAAAGGAAGAAGATGTATGATTTAACTTTTTTTTTTTTAATAAAAGTTTAGAATTTGTTGAATATTATAATATAATATACTTTATTTATTTTTATTTAGAATTATTGTTAGAAGTTTTAAAATTATGCAACTTTAAAAAAGAATGATCTTTGAAAGTTGCATTTTTAAGGGGAATTTATTTACTTTATGAATGCATTTTTCTCAGAAGAAAATAAATCAAACTATACAGAATAACTATCTGTTGTTTCAAAATTCATTTTAAATTTTTAGCTTTAAATGTTATCTATGTTTTAAGAAATTTACTACTTATTTAGTCAAGAAACTAATGTAAATTATGGACTACTACTTTTAAAAAATTTATAGAATTTTTTGGCATTTAAAGTAATATTTAAATTTTTCTCATACTTCATTAAATCATCTAAACTAAAGACAACCGTCTAAGTAAAGAAATATAAAAATTCAATATGCTAATAAATAATAAATAAAATATTAATGAAAGGTGTTTTTAAAATTTTATTTTTACAATGGAAAAGTACCATTTTTATTTAATTATTAAATGGTTTATAAGACTTATTTTTTATCATTTTAAGCTATGCATAAGCATAAGCTTAAGCTTTTAAGTGTAATTTAATGGTAAGTTTTAGGAAATAACACAGACAAATCTTGTAATGTATATATAAAGAGATTTTAACTTTAAGTATTTTAATTATGAGCATATCTGTTTTTTCAATAAATTACTTTTCCTTTATATAGTATTTTTCAAAATAGTATAGTATTAAATAGCATTATGAATTTATGAATGAAATTTTATTATCATAGAGTAATTTTTAATAGTTAAATAACATTTTTTATTTAGGTAGTTATATGGGTTGATCCTTTAGATGGCACTGCTGAATATACTCAAGGTAAAATTTTTATCTTAAAATCATAATATATTTTAAGTGTGCGGTATTTAAATAATTGTATGTATAATAAATTAAATATAAATAAAATTATAAAATATATGAAAAACCTAAATCAGAAATTGGAAATATATATGTATATGGTATCAATGCTGGTTTTGTAAAACTATTTCAGTTTTGATCCACCATGAAATCAATATACCTCTCTTTTCCTCCCCAATTCTGAATACATACAGTTCTATGTGTTAATATATAAAGTGGATCACTTTATGAAGGAATCTTCATTTGAGGAGCAAGTGTGAGTACCTGGTGCTACTTCAGTTTGGAAGGGTCTCTCATAAGAGGACATCTTGGAGTTATGATCTTTTCCCACCTCTTAAAATTCTATAAATATATACACTGTGCCTATGTGTAAACACAAACGTTTGATCTAAATCTCCAAGTTTCAGGCTAAGCTTTTTGTGTTTCAGGTGCTTTTCACACCAAGTACTAGGCTACTTCAGATCCCATAATATCAATAAATATTTTTCGTCTAGGTTTTAATACTACTTCTGTGAGAAAATTCATTAAATTGTTAATGTATTTAGTCACAAATTTTCAAAAATTATTTTATTTTTTAAGGTATGACTTATTAAGAAGGATTCTTAATTCATGATATAAACTTTAAAAATGATTCTTTTTTTATATAACAGATTATGTTTAAAAAGTATTCTTAAGTTTGCATATAGTAATTGCATAAGAAACATAAAAAAATTAACTTTTTCATTATACTCACTTGTTTTTAACAAAATTTTATAAAAACTGATAATGAATGTGCTACTTGTTATATGCCTATAAAAAAAAATAATGCAATGGTTAGCATATAGATTGCAGCAGCAGTTAAAATTCTCATGACGTGGTACTCAACTAATTTCCTAAACTAGGACCTTCAGACACCTCTCATGAAAAGATGTTAAGATGAATAAATGAGACAATTATTGTAAGCAACCTAATGATTCTTTTCGAAGAATCTATATCTCATTTTAAGGGATATCCATATAAATTTGTGTACTTATATTTAAATTTCTCATATCCATTGTTCTGAAATTGGTTACAAATGGCAATCAGAACATCTAGAAACAATTTGGAAGGCTTCTTTAAAAAAAAAATGCATTAATTTATTATTTGTCAAAACCAACATATTTCAACCATAGAAAAGTATTCATTATCATTTTTTGAACATTTATTGCATTAAAAAGGCATTTTAAATGCTTGATTATAAATAGAACAACAAATAAGTGCATTCTAAAAAAGAGAAATCATTTTTAAAATTACATAGTTTTTTGTTACTCTTGAAGGAAAACGTAATTTAGATCCTTATACCTTGTTTTAAAAAGAACTATTTTAATATACTTTATTCAAAGCCTAGATAATGTCGTAATAATTGAACTTGAAATAACAAAAAAGTTGCTCTGACTTTCTTTAAAATTGAACCATAAATTAAAAATTATCCTGCATTTAAAAGTATTTGTGTTTATGTAATCTAAAACATACATACATATTTCAGGACTTTTGGATCATGTTACTGTCTTAATAGGATTAGCTGTTAATGGAAAGGCTGTTGGAGGTGTAATTCATCAGCCATATTATAACTATCAAGTAAATATCTTATGGTGCTATTTATTTTTTAAATTTAATAGTAAAAGTATTAATGATTACAAAAAATGGCATGAAAAAAAGAAATTCTTAGATGCCTCACAATTCTCAATTAAGCTTCCACTTAATTGATTACTCATTATTCAAATATATTTAATGTATTACTAAAAGTTATTACATACTTATCATTTTTAATTATTTTGTCTTTTATTGTGAATTGTTATTTAAATACAGGTTATTTAATATAAATCTATAAATTTTTTCATATCATAATTTAATAATGTTTTGTTTCGTTATTCTCTTAGACTATTGATTGAGAAAAATCAGAAATTTAAATTAAATATTCTTAATCAATATTTTTTCAGTTTATTTACAATTTATTGTTAATGTTAGATTCTTTTATTAATAATCTTTAAGTCATTGATAATTTCCATTTCTCTATTATAAAGTAATGAAGTGTGCCAATTTCGGGGTTTTATGTTTCATTAGAATGTTTTGATTTTTTTGACAGTATATATTTTAACAACACTCATCAGCCAAAATATTGAAGCAATCTGTTTAATAAGTGTGGCCATTCCTTTGAAGGGTAAGAGTCTTTGAGGTAGTGTCAATGCCTTCAATTAATGTCATAGTTTGTATACACATTGCAATAGCAACAGAAAATGTTGTAATTCTTTTAAAATTCTTTTTTTTTTTTATGATTCTGATACTCAGCTGTTGCATATTTTTCTCCACAAAACATAGCATAAAGGTATTCTCATCCTCATCATATTAAGTAAAACAAGTAATTAAAAAAAAAAAAAAAAATTTAAGTCAATCCCTACCTTTTTTTTTTTCACTATATTGTAGAAAGTCCTTTATAAATAATTCCCATTCATTTTTTAAGTTTATCTGGCACCATCTATTGGTAGATATATGCAACTTAAATCTAAAAAAAACTAAAATTAATGAATTAAATTTAATTACTGAGTTAATATTTGAAAAAACTTTATTAATTAACTTTATTGTCATCCACTACAAGTTCAAAAAAAAAATATATTTGAACTGAAAATTTGAACAAGATATATATAGGGAGAGTGTGAACTAATGGAAGGAATTGAATAAAATTCGTTGCTTCTATTTTTTCTGTCTTATGTCGTCTAATGGACATGATTACTTATCCACAATATGTATTTACATCAAAATACAAATTTGAGCCAAATAAGTAATCGATTCATTCATTTCTGTCATTTAGCCAGATGTTTACTATTATACATGATCCATTGTCAGAATATAGGAGGACTGTTTTATTAGACAAAAATAAGTAATCGATTGTTTTTTCTGTTACATTTTCATCTTCACTACTATTAAATTCACTGGGCCAAAGCAGCCACTAAAGTACTCATCAATTAATGACCCATATTCAGCCAACACCTTGTGTTTAGATGGATATTTTATCTTTGCTTGCAACCTTTTCAATACAGGCCAACTAATACATATTGAGAACAGCCCTTGCAATTTGTGAAATGTATTTTACACAGCATTCTAGCCATCATAGTGTATTCTTTATAAATCTAATAAATGTTTATCTAAAAGTAGCCACAATACTAATGCTCTACTGCTTTATGAAACTCGGTTCTTAAACTTTATCCATCTCCTTTAATGTCATTTAATTGGTCTTGCAAAAACTAGCTAAGACACAGAAGTAGTTTTAATGTTTTGGCTGATCAATATATATTTGTTAGTTAATTTATTTCTGTGAAAAATTGTGTTTCTGTAAACAAGTTTAAAATATTATTTTTGTTTGTGGTTTATTACTCTTCAGCCATCCAGTATGAAAGCAAGGTAAGGAAACTAAGGTTTAGGAAAGTCAAGGTAAGATTTCCAAAATTTAACTAAGTAGTATTTACTTAATAATAGTAGTTGCTTTTCCTCCCTAACCTAAAAATTTCCATTTTTGATTTACAGTGCTAAAATAGATCAAATTTACAGCTTAATTAATTGGAAGGCATGTTAGTTGGGTGAATTTGGATTTTTTGTTCATTTAATTTACAAGCTGTTTTAACAGGCTGATGTAGTTCAATGATAGAAATTAATTTTAGTCTTATGAATAGTTTCAGCATGGCATGTGATGCTTGCTTATAATTTGAAACAGCATTTTATGTGAAATTTAATTTATTCAAGCATTAATTCTAACTTAGTTACTGGTAAAAATAATGAAAGATTTTTTATTAATTTTTGTTCTGATGTTTTCATAAGAACTCATGATTCATAAACTGTGTATATTAAAGTAATACACACAAAAAAACATTTATTTTATTAAAATTTAATTAAAAAAAACTACTATGTTTAGTACAATTTAGTGTTTATAGGATTATATACAACTGCTTTATGAAGATTAAAAAAATCCAGGAAAGATAGTTAAGCTATTTGTTATTTAATGAAGGAGAGATTAGTTATAAATCTAAATATTATTACTAAAAATGCGACAATGAAAATTAGAGATTTAAGTTAACTGATGATCGATAAAAGTATAAAGGTTGGATTTTCTTATGATACAACTCGTAATAGTAATGGTCATGACATTAATATAAATTGAAGTCATTTTGTAATTAAAATAAGAATGGGTCTAAAACAATCCTTAGTAGTGAATTAGGAAATTATATCTCATTACTAAAGTATTGGCAAAAAATAATTTTAATACACAATAAATCAAATTATATTGTACAGCAAATTAAAATGAATAAAGCTTTTATTATTACATGTGTTACTTTTGTTTTTGTTGATTATAAAATGGTAATTATAAGAAGTGCACAATTGTTGATTATAAAAATATATTGTTGCTAGTATGACATTTTCTTTTAGCTGAATGAAAAAAATTTCTAACAAATCTTCCATAATCTAGAATGAAGAAGATTACACCAAACTTGGACGCACAATGTGGGGGATTGTAGGAGCTGGCACTCATGGAATCGATCCCAAGAAACCCCCTGAAAATAAAAGAATAATAACTACTACTAGATCACATTCCAATCCAATAATCAACTCAACAATCGCTTCAATGAAACCTGATGAAGTTTTGAAAGTTGGAGGTGCAGGACATAAGGTATTTCTTAAAATTATAACTACTCATTTTTATTCATTTAAAACAGCATTTATCAATTGTAATATGGACAAAACTGCAATAATTGTTCTTACTACTTCAAGAGCTTTTATTTTTTGCATACATTGCAATTTTTATTTCAACTAGCTCAATATGGTAGTATCCGTGTTCTGCTATTTAATAGAGAATCATAATTTGTTCCTTTTTCTGATTGTGAGCTAGATAAAATATTTAATTGAAAAAATAAAGACATTAATTCCACTTAATTTATAAATTATATTTTAAAAACATAATTATGGAATGCTTTTTTATTACAAAAAATATATATATATTCTAGTTCTTATTTGAAGTTTAACTGAAAAATCTTATTCATCTTAACAATTTCAAAATAATCATAAAATAAATTTAAAAAATACTGTAAAATATTAAAAGTGAATAACATTTTTAAATTTACTTAAGTAACAAAATATAACCATTGTATTTATTTCACAATTTGTTAAGGTCGCTGCAATAAAAATAGTTGTAAATTTCTGCCTTCACCCTAAATTTCTATAATACAAAAAAGTGGTGAGTTCTTCATCTTTACAAAATGAAATATTTTTCTTTTAATGTAGAATATCCAGGACCAAAACTACTAATAATAAAAATGTACGCTGTAAACATTTTATGAATAATAGAAGGTAGAGCAAGTTGCAATGTTTTTGAAATACCATGGGCAGCCTTTATGGCAGATATTAATTCATTGCAATAGTATCAAATAAATCTCAAAGAAGCACATTAGAACAAGATTCATATAAATAAATATTTGTTATTTAATGGTGTATGGTATAGTAAAACTTTTCCTTATAAAAGATCATCTAAAATTATTTGTTAGTGGAAAGGCCACTTTTTTCTTACTTTGCATTTTTATTAAAAATATATTGAACATATAGAGCTGAAACTTTCTAGATATCTAGTAAATAATTCAAATGAAAATGTTTATAAGAAACTTCATCATACATTTTTTCAATATTTTAATCGTTCAATTTATATATTTTTAGGAAATTTTGTAATAGATTCGCTCAAATATATTTTACGCTTAAAATTGCACTGAATGTTTTTCTTTTCAATTTTTTGTAAAATATTAAATTATCTGTGTCAATAGGATATATATTAAAAATCATCTAAAATAGATAGAATTTAAGATGAGTGTACCTAAATTTTTGAAATTTTCATCTGAGATATTTACATTTAAATATATAAAAACATAGTTCTTAAATGAAAATATCTTTATAAAACAGTTATAATAACTATAATTTCTGCTTTTGTTCCATTTTACTACTTTGTTTCTTTTGAAGCTTCTTTCAACGCCAAAGGGTCTTTTACTCTCTGCCACGTCTATACACCTCAGTGTTTTGCACATATATTAGTAAGTACTAAGTACAGTACCTCTGTTTAAATCGACAGTGAACATGCAATAAAGGCGAACGAGAATAGCCTCATAGCGTATCTCTTACTCCATATTTGTTACATTTTTCTGCCATAAAGTCTATGTATAATAACGTAAATAGAAAAAATTAAAAAGATGAGAATTTTTATTACATTTTTGTAACAGTAAATATATTACTAACATTTAGTTTAAACATTTTCTGCAGGTAAAAGCCGTATGTTTCTTATACTTATGAATTTTTTTGTACTTTTCACAAATGAATTTAGTTTTTCTGTCCTATTTATTAGGTCATTCAAAATATCTTTTTTAATCACTTTTGGTATTTTTATTCAGCGATTCCGTTTGATACCAATTTTTAAAAATATTGTTTGCTGACATTTTTACTGCCTATATTCTTGAAATTTCAACTCTATCTGAGAGGATCACTGAGTAGTTTCTTTGTACTAAAAAATGAAATGCTGGCATTTATAGCAGTGATGTTCTATAGTGAAAAATATCATCGTAGATTGATAATTGAATTTTCTCGCTATTGTCATTGTATCAACAACATTAACTGCACTTTTTGCCAAATTATAAAAAAAAAAAAGTTATTATAGTTTGATGCAGAAACATCCATTTTAATAGCAAAAATAGACAAATCGATTACTTATCAGCAGTGCTAGTCAGATATATGTGGTGCAAAAACTGTTATTATAGAATTTTTTTTATGCAATTTTTCTTTTAGCATTATGCAATTTAAATTGTTTATTATTGAAAGTTTCAGTTATTTATATTGTAATTGAAATCCTCCGAAATGCCTTTCTCCTCCTTATGCTGCTCTGTTTGAACCTGTCTAGCTTGGCATTGTGCCAGTTCTCCACAAAATGAATAGTCGAATTATATCTCTGGACTCCTGTAATCTTATATATTGCATTGTCAAATATAGATCAAATCAATTTAATACTCATATTTCTCGTATCCAATTATAAATTCATTTTTTATTTATATGTTTATTTTTATGACAGCTATTTTTCTTTTTATCAAAACATAGAATCTGAGTAAATAAAAAAAAAAAAAAAGGCATGATATTCCAAAAAATCCTATTTTTAGAATTTACTTGTCAACATTCTTTCATTCAGTTATAAAAACTCATCCATCTTTCAAAAAAAGGATTAAAGGAAAATACATTAAAGTGAAGTTACCGTGCATGACAATTCTCAGGGTTTATACAAGAAATACAGCAAAAAATATTGATGTTAACTATTACATTATTTACAAACATTTTTTAGGTTTTGCTTCTCGTTGAAGGAAAAGCTCATGCTTATGTGTTCCTAGCAAGGGATGTAAAAAGTGGGATACCTGTGCACCTGAAGCCTTGCTTCACGCCGCGGGAGGAAAGTTGACGGATATCCATGGGAATCGTATCGAGTATCATGCAGAAGTAGAACATTTGAATGCTAGGGGAGTTCTTGCTACTTATTTAGAATCTGCTCATGAATGGTACACTGAAAATATCCCAGCAGAGGCCAAAGCAGCTCTTCCCTAATTTATTGTTAAATGAATATATATTTTTTAATTGCACCCATTTTGCGATGAAAATTACAAAATAAAGCGTTTTCCGTTTTTTAAACTATAAATTTATCAAGTCATGTATAAATATGAATATTATGAGTTCTGTTAGAGCTTTTTACATATGTTATAACTTATTTATTATTTATCACAAATTGTTTAGTGAAACAAATATTGATGTCAGTGATACTATTTCCAATCTTTTAATTATTAATAATTTATGAATTAAAATGTAAAAAGACCTAATGTCTTTATATTATATATATCAAACATGAATCACATTTTTAATTCATGTGTTTAAATATAAGGATTTTGAAATATTTTAATGAAAAAGCTGCTATTTTAGTATAAAAATTATTGTAAATATTTATACTGCTGGAAAAAAGGATAGCTATTGTTTTGTATATTATAATGTGTTGAATATATTCATGCTTACATTGTTGTTGTTCAATTTTTAATTGTTTATATTTCCAATATTTTTTATATCAATTATTATGTAACAAAGCTTTTGACTAAAATTATGTAATTTTGCTATTAAAAAACAAAACTTTTATAATTTTTTGTTTTTTTCGCGAGACTAAAATTTCAACAAACTTTTTAAAGAAAATCATAGGGAAGGGGAAGGAATTGCATCTAAATTTGAAATAGAATGCTCCACGATTTAAGCAACTCTGGTCTAATGATGGGATGACTTGTATAAATACAGCGAATCATCACATTACATTCTATAGGATGCTGTAAAACTAATGCTGTATCTAGTAACTAATTATATAAAATCGAATGAATTAGATCAACACCGGAGAGGTGATTAGCCACTGGCTGACAGATTTATATAAGAATAGTACTTGTACCATTCAGCCTTATCAACTCGTGTGGTATGAGAAATACGGATCCGGTATGTTAACCGATAGGATGTTATTTGGTATTTAAATAACTAAACCAGTTTATATGCATCCATAATAATCTCTATAATTAATTTATTAATTAGATATATTCATCAAATTAAAATAATTAGGATGAAATTCTAAGATTATTATTTAACAATGGCTACATTTATCAATAAATTTTAAATGCAAGTAATTTTTTTTCTTCTTCTCAGTAACACTTCGATATGTATATTGAAATTATTAGTATTTAATATTTTTATTGGAATAATTGAGATGGATATTTATCTAAATTTATTTGAACGATATGTTACAAAGTCAAAAAGTCGTTGGCATTTTATTATCGGTGAAATGATAGTATTCTATACAAAATAGTATTCAATTCAATCTACAAGCATATAGTTTTTATTATTAATGATATAAAGTATTATTGTATTTAGTTTACCAAACCACATTTATCAATTTAAATAAATTTTCTGAACCAATTATTTTTTTAATGTTGAGTAAAATATTTTTAATAAATTTATATTATATTAATTTAAATATGAAATGCTTATTTTTTATAAATGTTCTGAGCAATATTTTCTGTGCAATTCAATTAAAATCAAAATATATGCATTATCAGTTCAATCAATATATTTTACAAAACACCTGTGTTGAATGAATTTTGCACATTTTTGAAAACACTCTATAAAATGCTATATTATATATATATAATTTTTATACTTATGATAGATATATTTTTTAAGCTAATAAATAAGTTTTGTTAAATGTTTGTCTACTGTTTTTACTTGTATTTCTCCATAATATGTTAAAATATTTTGTATGGCTTTACAGGCCTTCTGTGGTTTTATGTACATTTTATATAGAAAGAGGAAGAAAATTTAGTATTTCTTGAAAATTAGTGCCGAAAGCTGCAATAAAAGATTTTATTTTTTATTTTACAAATTCTACCCCTCTTTTTTTTTGTGATTTCATTTCATTAATTATAAATTATTTAAGAACGAACACTCAATCAGAATATTCACACAAAATGCTGCCCTGAATAAAAAAAAAAAAAAAAAAAACTTTTATGTGACATTTAAGTAGACAAACGGAGTCGGTAGCAGGCAATCGAACATTTTTGAAATAGTAGGAGTCAGAACTTGCCATTAAATTGGCATTGACATTGAAAGTTGGTGGTGGTCACATTAATGAGACTGGACTGTGTATTAAAATATCCTGTATAGATATATTATCTCCCACACACACATATATATTCTTACTTTAAATGTGAGCCGTGTTTATGTAGCAGATGAGCATGATAAATTCTTTGGTTGGAAAGACCTTCCAATGGGCTCAGAAAGAGAAGGTTGTTTTTGTGGCTATTCCTAAGTGCCCAGCAGCACAAGACTACATGAGCAGTGCCGGATTTAGAGGAAAAGAGGCCCTTTCACCTCCCATTTTTAAGTTTGTAAATTACAGAGATAATAAAATACATCATTACTGTGATATATATCACAAAAAAACATTTCAATAGTCTATAAACACTTCACTAAAATATTGAACCTACTGAACTCAAAAAGCGAGAATCAAATGATCGTACGCACTCCTAAAATAAGAATCTTCTCTAATAACATTAACATGCGTTTCATATTATCAAAGTAATACGCATATAACCGAACATCGGTATATCAATAGATCTGTTCGTTTTTACTGTTCCAATCTACACCAATCTGCATTTTATTTCTGCAAGAACAAACTTGAGCTTAGTAGCATAAGGCATATCAATAACATAGTTATTTGCCATAGTAATCAGTGAACGTATGAACTATATTTTGGTGCAATATAGTATATACAAAAGAACAGACCCAATGAGCCGAACGCGTTGAACTTAACCAATACATTTTTATGTTTGTTTTATATGTGTAGAATTTCTCCTTATTTTCGACTGAGTGTTTTAGTGTCTACTGTTTTTAGAATAGGTAATTCTAATTTTGCTAACAATTTGAATGTAGGCCCCTCTTCATCTTGAGGCCCTAGGCTGAAACCTAGTTAGCCTATAGAAAAATCCGGCCCTGATTATCAGACAAATAAATCCTACTTAATTCAATTCAAAATAATTGGTTTGGTTTTGTCGCTCTACGGTCACTTTTGCACACTTTGGACTAATTGGAGCTGGGACCCTAAGGATTAATGGGAATTTGGAACCCCTCGCAAATATCTGTCATGTCACAGCCAGGATTCAGATCTGAGGAGTCTGTTTTTACCAATGGCCAGAGCTCTAGTCAATTGGACATCAGGCCGCTCAAATAGAGTTGATTGACTTGA